>VDFB02000002.1:240812821-240913530 GCA_007258455.2 Sequoia sempervirens
GACTAGTCATCTCATTTCCAAGTCATTCCTCTCAAATATTATCTTTCTATTATTTGGTAGGTTTTTTTACTTCTTCGAGAATTCTTCTTATTTATTTATGTCTTTGATAGACATAACTTGCATGTATTTCCACACATTCTTCTATTTTGATTTTTTGTCTCCAAATACCTTGCTTTGTTCTTATTTCTACTTCCCTTGGTAAGGGTGGTAGAGGTTTGGTATTGATGCAGATCTGCACATACATCCCATAGACTATCCTCCAAGTTTTCTTCATCGATAATGAAGAAACCCAACCAGTTCCCTACACATGTCATGGCTTCGAATTCTCAAAATTTGGAGGGTAGGTTATATAGTTTGATCCATACTGGTACCTTAGTGATTTCTTGCTTTAAGGGATTAAAGTTTGATTCTCACTATTTTAAGTACATGCTAATTCTCCCCATTAAATATGAGCCATCATTTAAAATTTTCCTTTTAAAATTTCCTGAGTTATATTCTACTAGAAAGAATTTGTTTGGTGTGGTTTTCAATTTTACATCTTTTCCCTATTAAGATTCGACCCTGTTTCTTATTTTATCCATGGTAGGCCATTCTCCAACCTATTTTATAAAGAAAATTACCTCCTTCAATTTAGATATAAGTTAGCTAATTTTTACTCTTTTCAAAAACAAGGATATGCATCTACCTAAAGGTTCAAGGAAAATGGGAATTTTTTTCATACCTGTGGCCATTTGGCTGCCCTTCAGCTTTCATCTATCATGGTGGCTCATCGATTGGGGGATGGGATTGCAAGAAATAAGTTTTATTTGATTGCTTATGAAGCTCTCTTTCCCTTGAGGCTTGGAGTGCTTCCATTATTCTTGTTTACTTTTTCAAATCCATTATTTACAAATCATTTTCTCACATCCTCCATCCCAAAATTTGAAGCTTCCAAACCCTCATTTTGGTCTATGATCATCATTTTTTCATTGCTTCCTCTAGCCTCTATTCACCTATCTCTAGTTTCTTTCTTGATTTTATTTGTTGTGAAATTTCAATGAGTTTTAGTTGTGATCCAATTCATTTATAATTTTATGGTTTATATTCCTTTTTTTTATTAGATAAGTAGGGGAAGGGCCCTGATCCCGTGGTACAAAGCAAGGACAACAAACAAAGAAATAAACTAGGAGAAACAACACCAACCACCACTAGAAAATAGTAGTAGGTCGGCCAACCCAGAGCCAAAAATGGCATGTAGGCCAAGTAACCAAAATTGTAACCACAGAACCATTAGCAACCTAATAAAAATAGAATCCCCAAATAAATCCATGAAATGGAATGCAGAACATTAATGATATCAACCAAAGTCCAACAGGTATGAAACCATAACAACGCTATCAAGAAATAGCAGTTAGTGATAGTAAAACTAAGCACCAATAGTTTCAGAGCAAACATATGATCAGAGCAAAAAACTCCCAATTATCACCAATATGGGAGACCAACTCCCTCCAAGCAGGGTCGTCTTCAACTTTCAAACCAGGCTTTACAGCCAACAAAACAGGCCCACATGCCACCTTTCAAGAAGACAAAACCATAGCCTGAAACATCAACCACCCCAAGGGTAGGTAAGATAAATTGTTCTTTGAACTCATCCCAGCAAGTTTAATAGGAACCTGAAATCAAAACCACCAGAAAATAGCTAATCCCATCTTCACTCTTTGATAGAACCATCCCACATTGAACTTGTTACTTAGAGAAACCACTTTTGAACCAGAAATAGCTTTTACATTGATGGGGTGGAGAGCCCCCATCAACCTACTTGCTTCTCCACAACTATAGGAGAGATCATATCCCAAAAGTAGAACCACCCAAACAACACTTGTAACACACCAGCCCTTGATAATGAGCAAAACCAACACATAAAAACTCTCCAACACAATAGAGAAGTGAGAGAGCTCAACAAAACTCTGAGGAGCTAGAGCCAACCAAAAGCACCACCTCAACCCGAGCACCAACTCAAACTTCACCTTTGTAGGAGAGAGCTCCCCTCTAAAAGAGAGGGTAAAGTGAGAACCATAACCACTAATACCACCAATATCCTGCACAAACTGAATCCACCTCAAAAGGAACCAATAGAAGAATAAGGAGTCAGCTTTTGAACCGAGCCAAACAATAAAAAAAATAGGCCAACAAGCCACCCTCCATGAAAAAAAAAACAATACCCTAAAACAACAACCCCCCCAAGGATGGGTTCCTTCCCATACAAGCAAGATTAAGAGGATCCTAAAACCAAAACCACTAGATAATAGCTAAGCCCATCAATACACCTTGACAGAACCATCCCACCTCGAACCTGTTACTTAGAGTAACCAATTTTGAACCAGAAACAACATTAACACTGATGGGGTAGGGAGCCCCCATCAACCTATTTGTCTCTCCAGCTTTATAAGAGAAATCATATCCCAAAAGCACTATCACCCAAACAACAACCCTTGTAGAACATCATCCTCTCATTCAAAGCACCAAATTGAGGCCTGAATCAAGAGCATAGCCAGCATAACAAGCCTGCAAGCCACCCAATAGGCAATGAAAACAACCCAGAACCACATCCACCCCACAGGTGGCCTATTGGTGTTTTTCCAATGCACCTAAGGAATATCTAAAGAGTAGCCAACTCCTATATTTAAGACCCTTAAAATGAATGGCCAACTGACAAGATTCAGTTGAAGACTGAAATCTTCTACACTTTAGGCTCTATGGGACCTAGGAGGGTGTTCCTAACAACATTTCACTTGACTATCTCAATGAATGACATATCAAGTCATAGATGGGTTCCTACGAGGGATAAATAACATAATTCACTCAAAGGTTGGCTAATCTTTAAGCAAATAACTATCAACTTACCAGGAACAAGGAAATACATCACACATATGTCTCATGATAGGTAAATTTTTAAGAGATTTGTGTTCTAATCCTGAATCCTCAATCTAGTATACTAATTATTGTTCAAATGACAAATACCATGACAAATAGACTAGTGTCTTCATCAATTGGGAAATGGAGTCATGCATCTTACAATCAGTTATATAGAAATTCTTTAAATCTGATAATTCTGGACTATTTACATAATGCTTTGCATTATGAAAACTCATTGTACATAAGGAATTACTTCTTACCAAATCCTTATAAATTCTCACAAATTCATGGCCTCACTTAAGCATTTAATTGATTCCTTGAACCAAAGTAGAAATAAGAGAATGCATTCAAACAAATTATTTGAAGATGAACATAATATGCTTGATATTTCATTCAAAATTTGCAAGATGATTTACAAAGGAGAGTATATGCCTTATGTATGAAATTTGTTTTGATATCAGTAATTTCTATAAGACTATTTTAGATTTACATATGCATTGCTTGAGAGCCAAGAAAATTATATTATTCTATTTGGTGGTATTCTTTCTAATTCCTACCTTTTGTGTATACTGGACCTAAAGAATCAAAAGACTAGGACCCCTACAAATGAGCCCTAAATTCCCTTTTATAACACAAGGGAGCAGAAAATATTCTGGCTCGAAATGCAATTACATTTAGTGTTAATTTCAAAATTCATTTCATGAGGGTTAATTCCTGCATTGTTATATCCTTAATCATTCCTATATCGTGGGAAAAGCAAAAAGCAAAAAGGAGCACCAACCATTTGTCGAAGTTTCCATGCAAGCCTTCCAAAAGGCATCACCAAAATTGGCACATTTGCCCAAAACTAGAGTAACCACCATCGTAGTCATAGGCACAAACCCACGAACTAGTCACCAATAGAACTCACCACCTGGAAACCACATCACCGCAATACCCAAAACCCCACACCATGAGAAAAGGACACGAGTGCTACCCGACCATGCTAGCCACCGAGTGACCACCCTCACTGGGTCTTATAATAGAGAGTGGAGTTTCCATAACAATCTCATCCTCTGAATCACTATAAGGCACCAAAGAAGTAGGGCATGGACTAGGGCCAGGGCCAACTCCTCCTTCTTCACTTGAGGAACTATCAAAAATTAAGATAGGAGCGACAGGTTTCTCTGAACAAACCCTAGGACCCAAACTAGACCTCATTAATTCTTTCATAAATAGAGGTCCCTTCTCTTTCTTCTCAGTCAATTTTTGTGACACAATTCTGATTCTCAGGGCATAAGTTCTCTTAATAGCCACCTTCTCGCATTTCCTGCATGCACTTCTCTTCTTCTTCGGAACGATTGGTACCTTGGCTAGGAGAGGTTTATCCTCTGGCATGTATGCAATTGGTTATTGCATACTCAGCCTTTGGGACCTCCAAACTAGTCCAACAAGAATAATAGGCTCGCTCATCTTCTTAGGATACAACAACAACTAGTATCGGTGATGAAGAAGAATAGAAATCACAATTCCCAGAAGATTCACACGTACAGGCAACGAAAACACCCCAAATCCCAAATTGTAGAGAAAATCCAAACCACAATTACCAATGCAGCAAGTATACTCACCTACATACCAGAAAACACCATGCCACCACCCTGGTAATGCTAGCACTAATAGCTCCTGCAATTATCTCTCCACCAACCACAACAATTAATTCCCCACTCTGGCTAATGCACGAATGATTTGATCAAGCTACAAAAAATCCTCATTAAATAGAGGAATGTAGAGAAAAATACAATTAATAACTATCTTGGCTCACTTGCGTGAGCAAAAGCTTAATTACTATGTGTCATCTCTCCACTGCTGATCGTTGCAAACTTAAAACTTGATCAACAAGGCACATTAAGAGTCACCACTTGCTTTACGAACCATACCAGGAAACAACGAGGAGATGCTTTAAAGCAACCATGCATCCATCCACATCTTTACCCAATCATCCTTGCCCCATTCACTGTCGATCATGTTGAGCATGGGAAAATCCCAACCACATTCCAGAGGCATAGCCCATCGCCAGTTTAAAACCCATTTTGAAATTTCATCAAGCGATAGCCCGAAGGCCCATGACGAGCTATTAATCATTGATCTGACCACCAGAAGACTTTAACCAAAGATCATCATTTTTCATCATCCATCACAGGTTCCTCATCTGCCAAGTCGCCTTAACTGGCAATAGACCATACCCACGTTATGGGGAGGATCTCCACCCATTGGCGGCCATGGGTTCCTCTTCGAAAGGCAAGAGACAACTGACGACAATGCAAGGGTTAGCGATGGGTTATAAGAATTAACTGCATCACCCATCGCAGGTTATCATCCATTGACAACAATAAAACACCCAGCTAGCGATCTACTCTAAAACTAGTGATGGGTCATAGTTTCAACTGTATTTTTGGTTGTGTGTTACCCTCCAAACACAAGGGCACAACATGTGATAGGCGATGAAAGCCCGTAGCTGCTGAAAAAAAATGCATCGCTCATCACGAGTTGCCTTCTCAAGATAACAATTAAACATGCAATGGGCGATGAACCAAGGCTAAAGGATAGACATCACATCACTCATCATGATTTGCCTTGCAGTAAGTGAAGCACAACTTGCGACAGGAAATAAATCAGTAGTGATGGATGTAGACGGTGCTATAATGTTACCCCATTCATCATCCCTCTCCACTATATGTTCATCAAACTGAACTAGGAAAATAAAACCCTCATATTCCATGCAGTCATGAAGGGTAGGATCATATTCCATTTGTTCATCAAATTTGAAAACTTCATAGCCACTCTAGCTCATACTTGGCCAATCACCAACAAGATCGGGGAAGATAAACATAGAATCAGGCATATCTTCAATCCACTTGTCACAAGTGTTGTCCTCATGGGATGAAAGAAGTTCCATAATCAGATCCAGAAGAAAAGGAACATCTACAAAGAAATCCAATGCAGCTTCATATTGATTAACATCATTCCTTTGGTTTTCCACACCTTTTAACTGCTTTTCACATGGAGCAAACAATCCTACAATGCTAACATTCTTCGCAACCTCACCGAATGGCTCCTTCTCAATATTAAATGATGTTGCTTGATTATCAATGCATTCATCCTAATTTTCCTTTTTCTCACCCAAGAGTGGACTTCTTTTTATGTTACGGAAAATATCATCATGTGGAGCATGGGTGGTTGACACTTCAACTACCTTTTCAAGCACATGACCAACTACCTTTTCAAGCACATGACCATATACCATAGTAGAATCAGCACCATTATCTACATTTCCCTTAATAGAAATACTATATTCAAGGCTACCATCACAATCTTGAACTTCATCATATGGGCCATTATCACATTTAGATGTCAGCAAGTCTGAGTCATTTTCTTGATGCTTTCCAAGCACAATTTTCTCAATCACATAGTGGTAAACTAATTCATTAGTGTTTGTGTCGCCACATTTTCCATTCAATTGGGAAACTATTAAGATAGGGTCAACATCTTCAAAAGAAAAGTTGCTTACCTCAGTATCACCTTGGATCTTGTTTGTATCATCCACAACACATTCATTAGTAGTACTTGCTAGGTACTCGTCGGGATTTTCTTCAAAGATAGGATTGCTCCTCAACCAGTAGGAGTCATCATTTATAACCTCACTTTCCAATGCAGGTTCATCAAATAAAGGATTATTCCATATCTTCATGATGGTCACGTGTACCTCATCCTTCTTAGTGTCAAGATCCTAATATCTTTGATCATTAGTGCATTCAAAATTAGTGCAATCACTTGAAGAATAGAGGGAAACACTTTCAATATCCTCTTCGTCTTTTGCACTCATAACAATTGATCCACATTCAGAGAATTATTCACATGAAGAGAATTTCTCACTGCCAAGGAAACACACCCCTTCAAGGCTATTAACATATCCTTTACTTGAAATAAAAGACTCCACCTCCACTTTGTAAGAAGAATCATATTCGATAGAAGATTGTCCAAGCTCAATCTCATCCCTATGATTCCTCATTTGCTCCATATAATTGAGACCCAGTGCATTCCCATCACTGATTGGTGCATCATTGTTCCTGACTAAATCAATTTGTGGGGTTTCACTATGTACCTCTTGTGTTCGCTCATATCCTATGACATCCCAAGGAGGAAAATTAGGTACTATTTCCTTATCCTCATACTTTGTCTCCTCATCTTCATCACTACTATCTGGGCCCACATCTAGAATACTTGTGAAATAATAGCAATCATCAACTAATTGTCCTCCTTCCAATACATCTTGATTTTTTGACTTTATCCTTTGATTCTCCTCACTATGGCAATCATTGCCCACATTCTGGGAAACAACAAGTGGCATATAACTATGCTCAATCTCTTCCACAATGCTTATCCAATCTATGAGATTTGCTAACTAGCCTACCAGGAATCTAATGACTGAAGGAAAGAAAAACTAGAAATATGAGGAGGAATAAATTGTATTCCTCTTAAGAATGCAAAGCTATATTCAACTTGAGAGTTAAGAATTACAAAGGAAATGCCTTGGTTATATAGGCCAAGGGGAGAGATGGATGCAACTTGATTATGACAAGTGTTGGCATCCTATGAAGTGTGACAACTCATGTCATTAAAGGCTCAACCACCTTATCCCTATGTAAAGTTAAGCTAGTGTGAAGAGGATTTTAGTGGAGAACTAGCTAAGAATGAACTAGTTAGATAAAGTACCCCTTTCACACATTAGGGAGAAGTATACAATGCAAAGATGCAAGTATGGGTCCCAACTACTAGGCCTGATAAGCTACCCATGTACATAATAACCTCTCAATGATAAAGAAGGAGAAAACCTAGTGGGAAAAATCTCCTACCCATGAGAGGGTGAATGAAGAAGGTCTAAGTGACCCCCCCCAAAAGAGATGTGTCGCACCCCCAAGAGAGACCAAAGATGAACATACTTTCTCTCAGTGAAGGGTGTGGTGAATATATCTGCAACTTGATCTACTATAGGATAGTATTGCAAATTAATGACCTACTCCTGAATCAACTCTTGAAGAAAATGCATATGGATCTTGATGTGTTTGGTTCGTTGATGATGGACCAGGTTCTTCAAGATCTGGATGGCACTCTGTTTGTCACAATAGATGATTGATGGCTTCTGAAAGGTGATACCAAGTTCAGTGAGGATATTTTGAAGCCAAATAGCCTCAGTGGCAGCATTGACAGCCCCCTATACTCAACCTTAGTTGAAGAAAGAGTAATGGCATGTTGCTTCTTGCTTTGCCAACAAATGGGGATAGAACCATAGTGAAAACTGTAGTCGGATGTGGACTTGCGATCATCAATATCACCAGCCCAATCAAAATCTATGTATCCAAGTAAGTCTGAACTTGTGCCTACTGCATAGTGAATCCCATACTGATGAGTGCCCTGGATGTAGTGCAAGATGCATTTGGTAGCTTTCCAATGAAGCTCATGCAGTTCTATCATGAAGCGTGAAACAATTTTGACTGTAAAGGAAATGTCAGGGCGAGTATGAGTCGAGTAGATGAGGCTACCAAAAAGTTGATGATACAAAGTAGCATCAACTAGTGGTGTGGAACATTTGGCCTCAAGCTTAACTCCAGATAGAAAGGGAGTCAAGGCAGGCTTACAATCAGCCATATGAAAATGTGACAAAAGATCAAGAGCATACTTGGGTTGTGCAAGTGAGATCCTAGAAGAGGTCTGTGTGATCTCAATCTCGAGAAAGTAGCACAAGAGACCCAAGTCAGTCATGGAAAATTTTCCATGCAAAGCACTCTTCACAATTGTGATGATGGATGAAGTGCTCCCAATGACAATCAAGTCATCAACATAGAAAGCCAAGAAGAGAAGAGCATCCTCCTTCCGCAAGATGTAGACATTCGGATCTAAGTGGCATTTGGAGAACCCGATGGAGAGAAGAAAGGACTCCATTTTGGCATACCAAGCTCGTGGAGCTTGTTTGAGGCCATAGAGAGATTTCCTTAGTTTACAAACTAATGAAGAATCTTGAATGAATCCTTGTGGCTACTCCATGTAAATTTCTTCATGTAGATCTTCATGAAGAAATGCACTCTTCACATCCATTTGATGTACAACCCAACCATGAGCTGAAAAAATAGCAAGTAGCAAGCGAATGGAGTTCATTTTGGCAACAGGGGAAAAGGTCTCAATGCAGTCAATACCTGGTACTTGAGAGAAACCTTTGGCCACAAGTCATGATTTATACTTGTCAACTAATCCATCCGCTGAAAATTTGGTTCAATAGATCCACTTACACCGAACCAATTTTCTTCCCGTAGGAAGTGGAACAAGATCCCATGTTTTATTCTGCATTAAAGAGTTGTACGCTTCCTCCATTGTGGAATCCCACTCAACAATACCAAATACTTCAAGAAATTATTGTGGATTTGAAGTTGTGGTGATGTAGGAATGTGGAATGTCTTGATGTTGTGATCGAGTCCTCTGTGAACTTGAAGGATCCCCAATAAGAGTTCCTACAGACTCAAGTGTTTGGCAAGCCCAACAAGGCATGGTAGGGGATGGAGGAGGAGATTCTGAACTCTCTGAAGAGGAAGATGAAATCTCATGATCAACTTGACGACTAGAGGAAGCTTGAGGAAAATCCTCAATATCAGAATCCTCAAAATCCACTGTGGAGGAGGGAAGAGTAGAGGAGGAGCTAGAAGAGCTTTCCTCAAAATATACACTACGCTCAATGAAGAGCTCATGTGTTTTAGGATCCATTAGCCGATATCCTTTGACACCATCAAGGTAATCAACAAAGATGCAAGGCTGACTCTAAGGTTCTAAGGCCTTGCGCTTCTCTAAAGGAATATGTGCCCATGTTGCGGAGCCAAAAACTCTAAAGTGACCCACAACATTTGTCCTTCCACACTAAGCTTTAAAGGGAGTGATACCCTTTAATGTCTTATGTGGAACTTTTTTTTGGATGTGAGTAGCATAGTTGATAGCTTTGACCCAATATGCAGGTGCAAGGGAGTGAGAATGGATCATGCAACCAACCATCTCTTTTAGGGACCTATTTTTCCTCTCAGCTACACCATTTTGTTGTGGTGTGTAGGCAATAGTAAGTTGAAGATTGATCAATCCCTTCAAGAGTACATAATTGCTCAAATTGATGGTTCACATATTCTCTCCCATTATTAGTGCAAAGAAGTTTGACACACTTTCCAGATTGCTTCTCAGCACGAGCCTTAAACTCTTGAAGTCTATTAAATACTTATGCTTTGTTTCAAAGAAAGTAGACCCATGTGTATCTAGAATATTCATCAATGAAGGTGAGAAAATAACGAGCCTTACTGAAGGATAATGATGGAAAAGGACCCGCCAAGTCACTATGAACCAATTTAAGGACTTTTGAAGCCCTCCAAGCCTTCCCTTTGTCAAACTTTTCTTCAAGATGTTTTCCCAAGGCACAACTTGAACATATACCATCTAAAAAATTGATTTGAGGAAGACCCGTGACCAAATTTTGTTTGTTGAGTTGCTGAAGATAGCAGTAGTTGAGATGGCCAAACCGCTCATGCCATATAGTTTGCTCACAACATTTGAATGGGTGAGCAATGCAGTGTGAATCAGGTACAAAATGAGAGAAATCATACATGAAAGACTCATGATTGGCCTTACCAATTGCAAGGAGTGCATTATCTTCAAGATTTCTGATGTTGACAAAATCTGGAGTGAATTCAACTTTTCTACCATTCTGAGTGATTTGGTAGACGGAGAGAAGGTTGGTTGACAGATCAGGCACACAAAGGACATCCTCAAATGTACCATTGCTAGTATCAATTGAACCCTTCCCAATAACTTCCACTGGAGAATCATCCCCAATGATAATGTGGGGCACAGAACAAGGCTCCAACAAATAAAATTGTTCTTTAAGAGAACCCATGTGATGCAATGTACCCGAGTCAAGAATCCACTCTTTTGAAGAATCAGTAATAGCAACAAGTACATGTGCTTTCCCTTTACCTAATTTTGAAGAAGGATTAGAGGATTGTTGAGCAACAGAAGAAGGAAGATTAATATTGTTATTTTTGAGAAGATTCTTTAACTTATCGATCTGCTTCTTATGACAAGAATGTTCCTCATGACCAAGTTTCTTGCAATAGCTACAAGTTGGCCTTTCCTTCTTTTGAAGATTCCCCTTTGAAGAGGAAGAGTTGGAGTAAAATTTTGTTGTTGAAGATGATTATGCTTGATCTCTTTGTGACTTCTTCTTGAACTGCTTTTGTTTGTTGTTAGGTTTCCTTGATGCTTTCATACCCTTTGGTTGACCAGCCATCAAAGCTTGTGAATGTGAAGGCTCGAGAAGACTCATTGAAAGAAGCTTACCTTGTTCTTGCATTAACATTTTAGAAAATGAAGCAAAAGAAGGTGTAGTGAATGCAGATCCCATTGTCAACCTATGAGTATGAAAGCTAGAAGCAAAAGCTGCAAATTCAAGTCCAAGTTTATTTAGAGTGTTGTAGACAAGTTGAATGTCTTTCTTCTCTAAGCCACATGATTTACATTGTGCTTTAAGGTCATTGACCTTTGTTACATAATCTTAGATGTTATCAAAAGACTTTGGATCAAGACCCATTAGTTTGTTGTCAATTTGATAACCACGAACTTCATCAGTTGTACCATAGAGAGTTTTTAATTTTTCCCATGCATCATGTGAATCTTTACATGCTTCAATCTGAAACATTATATCAAGAGAAACTAAACTCCTTAGACAACCAAGAGCTTTTGTATGTTCAAACATCCAAAGTAGTTTTTCCTTATCATTTATGGGTTCAGTTACCTTCTTCTCAACATAAGGTGTGTATCTTAGTTGCATTAAGACATTCCATGCATTTTGATGCCATGTGTTGTAGTTGTAGGGCGTGAGCAATGGAAACTTAAATGTACCCATAGTGAAGGAAAAACAAAGCACAAAGTATGAGAGAGGTTCAAGCACAAAGACAACAAGAGACCCCCCCTTCTTTACTCAATCAAAGAGCCCTCCCTAGAGAAAAATGATTTGGCACTTTATTTTAGTGCAGTTACAGATTTTTTTGGATTTCAATGCTTTTACAATTCCTTAAGAAATGAGCATGTGTTGAAAGTATACATTTGGTACATTTTAATACAAAATAAATAGCATCAATGTGAATTACATGAAAAATCATGCACTTTCAAAAAAATAATCAACTCAATCCAAGGTCATATGCAAAAGTTATGCAACTTTGAAGTTTGCAAAATGAGAACAGTGAGGAGTCGTCCCTGAGAATCAGCAATTTCTGAAAAATCTATGCACCAAAATTTGAAACTGTCTTCACCAATGTGTAAAGCATGAAAAATTAGCCCAAATAAAAAAAAAAAAATTGCACTAAAAACGGAGTTGTGGAACCCGAGTTATGAGCATTCAAAGTTGACCTTCAAAAATCAGTGCATCAACAGAGAGGGGGTGTAAAATCTTCAACAAAAAATCCGCCAAATTTAGTAGAACTATTGTCAAATTTAGAGGTCCGCCAAATGTAACACTCTGCTAGATAAATTTAGCAATCCGCTAGTTTATCTATCCACTAAAATCACCTCCAAATTTGATGGCTTTGATATTTTTATATATTTTTTTTAAGTAAAAAATTATTAAATGTGTTGACCAGACTAAAAATATTTATATTTTTTAATATAAACAAATATTAAAAAATCATTTAAAGAGTGTTGGCCAAAGAATGGAAAAAATATTTTAAAAAAATATTTAAAATATAAAAGTAGTTGTGATATTAAAAAAAAGTTGGTGAAAAATCAAACATGGGCAGATTTTTTGGGAAATTATATTTTTTTAATAAAAAAATATTAAAAAACTATTATAGTTGTGGGCAAAATTATGAAATGTTGGCGAACTTTAAAAAATATTATATTTTTAAAAATTAAAAAATATATAAAAAAAGTTGTAAGGCGCAAAGGCCGAACAACACTAAAGCAAAAGATTTTAAAATCATGCACAGATTTTTAGCTTATAAAAAAAAGCAAAAGATGTTTGTCGCGCAGATTTTGATGAAGGTTGGCACAGTGAACAAGGCAATTCAAAGAAAAAATTTTACAGCTGCTTGAGCCGCCCCTCTTAAAAAAAAAGCTCTATAAAAAAAATTTAATTGTTTTTGTTTTAAACAATTTTATTTTTATAAGTTTTTAAAAAATTGTTTTGTTTTTTTTTTTAAATTTAATAATTTTATTTTTAAAAAGCAAAAAATAATTTTATATTTATTTTTTAAATCAAAAAAATATTTTTTATTTATTTTTAAAAATATTATTTTCTAAAATTTCATGGGACAAATTTTTTTGTCTTACCTGGCAACTTTGTCTAAAATTGATGTTTTGACAGTTAATTTTATGGTTTTCGGGCCTTCTGAGCACGATAGCAGGGTCAAATTTGACCCAAAATGTTCTGAAATGATGGCTCCTTGCTAAATTTGGCAATGAAACTCCTGCTTCAAATTGTTGCAAATTTGGTCTCTGGTGTCTGTTTCAGGCGAAACTAAGGGAAGATCTAAATGTCTCGGTTGCACTGGACTCAATGGTGAGCTTAGAATCTCTCCAAGAAGCTTCAGTAGACCTATAACTGACAAGTCAATATATGAACCCCCCCAGAAACTGATATTTTTTCACACCTTTCTAATTCTCTTGATCATCCTAGGATGCAAGAGAAGAGCATACTCATTTTTTCTCAACACTATCAGATTTCCTAAAGGAATGCTAACCCACAACTCAAATTTGGCTATGATACCATGTGAGATTTGCTAACTAGCCTACCAGGAATCTAATGATTGAAGGAAAGCAAAACCAAAAATATGAGGAATAAACTATATTCCTCTCAAGAATACAAAGCTATATTCAACTTGAGAATTAAGAATTACAAAGGAAATGCCTTGGTTATATAGGCCAAGAGGAGAGATGGATGCAACCAGATTATGACAAGTGTTGGCATCTTATGAGGTGTGACAACTCATGTCATTAAAGGCTCAACCAAGGTATCCCTATATAAAATTAAGCTAGTGTGAAGAGGACTCTAGTGGAGAACTAGCTAAGAACGAACTAGTTAGATAAAGTACCCCTTTCACACTAACACAATCTACTACCTGATCAAGACTATGTGGTTTCAAATTTCTAGGCCATTGGCTTGATCCTGATTTGTAAGCTTCACAAAATAAGTCAATGCTCATTAATTCATTAGGTCTAACACTCTTAGGTATCTCCACCAGAACATCCAAGAATCTTGAAAACAAGGCATATGGTGATTCATTTACATGTCTTTTCATCTCATATAACTTTCTGATTAAAGATACTAAGTCATCCCTTCCCAAACCTAGTTGACATGAGGTTGATGCTTGCTCATATTCTATATCTTGGGGAAATAATGCAAATACAACATCTAAGGGCCTATTTTCCTGATAGACATTTTTACCTCCAGATTTGTTTGGCTTAATAGTTTGAATTCTATTAGGGCCATTCATACTAGCAACCACAGGTCCCCTCATGATTGAGTACTTCAAATTATTCTCAATATCCATGGCACTTAGGTAAGCTTGTTGTAAGGTAGCAGGCTCTTTATCTCTCAACAAGAAGCCCATCTTACTATCAAATGCTCCTAAATACACAACCAAACACTTTGCATCATTTGGCCTTATGTGTTCAGGGATATCTCTTATGACTTTCGTAAATCTAAGGTTAAAGGCAGGGATCAACTCTTCCTTACCCCTAGAGATCTCCATGAAATTCTTCCTTGCAACACTTGGATTTATCCTCTCACCAAACTGTCCCATGAAAAATTTCCTTAAGTTAACTCCAACAATGTACATAAGACATTGGCAAGAAAGAGAATCAATCTCTTGTGTCTCCTTTCAGGGATTGAACAAATAGCTTTATAACCACGTCTTTAGAATCTATCTCGTAATCACCCATCACATCAACAAATTCCTGCACATGTTTGCTTGTTGATTCTGACTTTTCACCACTGATTTTTGGTATTTTATCCCTGATCTTGGGTGGTACAATATTTGGGTAACCACCAGTATTTGCAAAACTAAGAGCCTTGTGCCTATCAGTACTGAAATTTCCTTGGTGGGACAAGGACTATTCACCTTGCATGCTTTTATCATTATTTACACCAGGTGGCATAAATTAAAAACTCATTTTTAATGCTTGAAAAGGAATTTGAGATCTACTATGCAATTGTAATGTATTACATCAATTCCTTCTGCAATTGCTATCCTAGGCCCCTAGCATGTATATTCCCTATAAATGCTACCTAAGATTTAACAATATGACATGTTCCTTTTACCCTGATGCATAAACTTCAACTTATACACAAAGGCAGCCTAAATTATCATTAATATTCCCTCAATTAGTACTAATTCACCTATTAGGGAATCATTTACATCTCAAGCATGGGAAATTTACCCTAGTTTACCCATAATATGCTCAAATTTCTTCATATTCTATGAAAGTACATGGTAATTTGTAGTGGCTAACTATCCTTTGTCTTTAAAATTGTAGATCTGACCAATTGATATATGCTTTATCAGGTTCTTTGAGTTAGAGTCGCCACCTCCTTTAAAGAGGATTGAACTTCAACTGAGATGAAGTTTCTTTACAAATAGGACATGTTCTAGGCTATCTTCTGTAGTAGAGTAACGTTTGGATCCTTCAATCTTTTCTACACTTCAAATTGTTTACCAAGTTCAAGAATTTGTCAATATCTAATAGGATGTCCAAATTCACATCACCATTTGACTTAGCATTTCATACTGGCGTCTGGAGAGTGAGGGTTTCCCCATCAAAATTTTCATTTTGTTGGTGTTTTTCCAGTGCACCTAAGGAATCTCTAAAGAGTGACCAAATCCTATATTCAAGACCCTTAAAATGAATGGCCAACTAACAAGATTCAGTCAAAGACTGAAATATTCTACACTTTAGGCTCTATGGGACCTAGGAAGGTGTTCCTAACAACATTTCACTTGACTATCTCAACAATTGACATATCAAGTCATAGATGGTTTCCTATGAGGGGTAAAAAACATAATTCACTCAAAGGTTGGCTAATCTTTAAGCAAATAACTATCAACTTACCAACAACATGGAAATACATCACACATATGTCTCATGATAGGTAAATTTTTAAGAGATTTGTGTTCAAATCCTGAATCCTTAATCTAGTATACTATTATTATTTTTCAAATGACAAATAACATGAAAAATAGACTAGTGTCTTCATCAATTGGGCAATGGAGTCATGCATCTTACAATTAGTTATCTAGAAATTCTTTAAATCCGATAATTCTGGACTATTTGCATTATGAAAACTCACTATACATAAGGCATCACCTCTTACCAAATCCTTATAAATTCTCACAAATTCATGGCCTCACTTAAGCATTTAATTGATTCCTTTAACCAAGCAGAAATAAGAGCATGCATTCAAACAAAGTATTTGAAGATGAACAAAATATGCTTGATATTTCACTCAAAATTTGCAAGATGATTTACAAAGGAGAGTGTATTCCTTATGTACGAAACTTGTTTTGATATTAGTAATTTCTATAAGACTATTTAAGATTTACATATGCATAGCTCGAGAGCCAAGACAATTCTACTATTCTATTTGTTGGTATTCTTTCTAATTCCTACCCTTTGTGTATACTAGACCTAAAGATTCAAAAGACTAGAATCCCTAGAAATGAGCCCTGAATTCCCTTTTATAACACAAGGGAGCATACAAGCTTCTAGCTCAAAATGTAATTACATTTAGTGTTAATTTCAAAGTTCATTTCATCGGGCTTAATTCCCACACTATTATATCCTTAATCATTCCTATATCACGGGAAAAGAAAAAATAAAAAAGGAGCGCCAACCATTTGTTGAAGCTGCCACACAATCCTTCCAAAAGGCATCACCAAAATTGGCACGTTTACCCAAAATTGGAGTAACCACCATCACAGTCATAGGCACAAACCCATGAACCAGTCACCAATAGAACTCGTCACCTGGAAACCACGTCACCACATTACCCAAAACCCCACACCATGAGAATAGGACACGGGTGCTACCCAATCGTGTCAACCACCGAGTGACCACCCTCACCGAGTCTTATAACAAAGAGTGGAGTTGCCATAAAAATATCATCCTCTAAATCACTATAAGGCACCAAAGAAGTAGGGCATGGACTAGCACCAGGGCCAACTCCTCCTTCTTCACTTGAGGAACTATTAGAAATTAAGATAGGAGCGGTGGGTTTCTCTGAACAAACCCTAGGACCCGAACCAGACCTCATTAATTCTTTCGCAAATAGAGGTCCCTTCTCTTTCTTCTCAGCCAATTTTTATGACACAATTTTTCTTCTTAGGGCATAAGTGCTCTTAACAACCACCTTCTCATGTTTCCTGCGTGCACTTCTCATCTTCTAAATGATTGGTACCTTGGCCAGGAGAGGTTTATCCTCTGACATGTATGCAATTGGTTCTTGCATACTCAGCCTTCAGAACCTCTGAATTAGTGCAACAAGAGTACTAGGCTTACTCATCTTCTTAGGATACAACAAAAACCAGTGTCGGTGATGAAGAAGAACATAAATCACAATTCCCAGAAGATTCACATGTACAAGAAAAAAAAACACCCCAAATCCCAAATTGCAAAGAAAATCCAAACCATAATGAGCAGTGCAACAAGTATACTCACCTACATACCAGAAAATGCCATGCCACCACCCTGGCAATGCTAGCGCTAACAACTCCTACAATTATCTCTCCACCAACCACAACAATTAATTCCACACTCTGGCTAATGCACAAATGATTTGATCAAGCTATAAAAAATCCTCATTAAATAGAGGAATGTAGAGGCAGCTGCAATTAATAACCATCTTGGCTCGCTCACGTGAGAAAAATCGCAATTACTGCATGTCATATCTCCAGCATTAATTGTCGCGGATTTAAAACTGGATCAACAAAGCACATTAAGAGTCACCACTTAATTTACTGATTGTACCAAGAAATAGCGAGGAGATGCTTTAAAGTAGCCACGCGTCCATCCGCATCTTTACCCAATCATCCTTAACCTATTCGTCATCGATCATGTTGAGCGTGGGAAAATCCCAACCACATTCCAGAGGCATCACCCATCACCAGTTTAAAACCTATTTTGAAATCTCATCAAGTGATGGCCCGAAGGCCAATGATGAGCTATTAACCATTGATCTAACCATCAAAATACTTTAACCAAAGATCATCATTTTTCATCATCCATCGCGGGTTCCTCATCTGCCAAGCCACCTTAACTGGTGATAGACCATACCTATGCAATGGGGAGGAGCTCCACCCATTGGCGGTCGCAGGTACCTCTTTGAAAGGAAAGAGATAACCAGTGGCAATGCAAGGGTCAGTGATGGGTTACAAGAATTAACTGCATCGCCCGTCGTGGGTTATCGTCCATTGACAACAATAAAACCCAATTGGTGATCTACTCTGAAACTGGTGATGGGTCATAGTTTCAACCGCATCGTTGGTTGTGTGTTACCCTCCAAATGCAAGGGCACAATACGCAATAGGCGATGAAATCCCACAGCTACTGAAAAAAATGCATTGCTCATCATGGGTTGCCTTCTCAAGATAACAATTAAACATGTGATGCGTGATGAACCGAGGCTGAAGGATAGACATCACATCACTCATCGCAGGTTGCCTTGCGGTAAGTGAAGCACAACCTACAATGGGTGACAAATCAGTAGTGATGGATGTAGACAATGCTATGGGAGAAGTGCATTGCTCATTACGTGTCGAGTATAACATTTTGAAAAATAATCTGCGATGAACGATAGACCGTGAGTGACACTTTAAAAGGGTATGAAAATGCTCGTGCCAATAAGTTGCTCATAAAGAAGGGGCCTTCCTAGGCGCAACAAGTGACTTGAAAGATAGGGTTGGTAAAGAACGATAGTAGGGGTCATAAAACACTACTTAATTCAAACGGTGACCCGATGTAGTCAGTCAACAAGCAAACATAAGATGATGAATGGATCTAGGGTATAAGAGAGCTAAGCGATAAAACCCTAAACCCTAGTGATATTAAGGAATAAAATTTCATAGGCTTGGACATAGCACCAGTGGAACAATGAAAATTAGGGTTCCACCATGGCCACAACAACCTGAACATGAAGGCCTCCATGAAGTAGCATCTTCCAAACAACAACACCCTTAAGACAATAGCTCCTAAATAATCTCAGTTCCAACACATCCAAACTCCCTACCATAATTAGGGAGTCGACAAGAAAAAATAAGCACTGAGGATCCACTACCAGCTTAAAGCACCACTCCACCCAATACGCCAACTCAATCTCAACCTCAATAAGAGAGCTCCCCTCTATAAGAGAGGATGAAGTGAGGACCCAAACTATGAGAGCCACCAATATCCTACACAAACATGCTCCACCTCAAAAGGAACCAACAAAAGGAAAGGGAACAATCCACTGCAGCAATCGCAACTGTCTTCACCTCTATAGGAGAGGGCTCTACCTCAACATGAGAAATCTCCACCTCCATAGGAGACCCCAACTGTAAAACCCAGTAGGAAGTAAACACTCTATTAGTAAGAAAACACACCTCATCCCAAGGAAACACAAGCATCAGGTACAATAAGGAAGCTATATAAGGCGGCTCAACAACCACCAAAAATAACGCACACCTCAAAAAATTCAGAACCATCGAGATGGAAATGGAAGCCTCACACAACAAATTCCACCTTCCCAAAATAGTTTGGATACCAGCTCCAAAAGGAGCCAAAGCAACAACCTCCTCAAACAAATCCCAATCCTTTCAAGGTAGAAAAGTAGAGAAACCAACATAAGCGTTGTTGAGGGTATTACTCTCTAGCAAACCATTCTTGATGGCTCTAGAGGAAGAAACAACCAACTTCAAAATAGGGCATAGCCCCTATTGCCCTTGAAAATACTTGCATACCAAACCCACTATCACCTCGCAGGTAGTGATAGAGAAACTTCTAGAATCTTTAAGAAAGTCCACCAAGAAAAGCTTTCTAGTAATGAGAATTTGATTATCCACAAAATCACTGAAACCCCTAGGAGCAAAGAAATGCAAAACCTTGATAGAAGCCCAAGAGAACCTATCCCCCAACACTAACCAAGAAAAGCAAGGAATAAAAGATCCATTAACCACAAGAAATCTAGAGTCCATAAGAAGGACCAAACCACCTAAAGCCAAGGACTATATAAAAGCTTTGTAGAGCTTCAAGACGGGTGAGGTGGGATCACCTGGCCTAAACAGGGAAGTGTAATAGGGACAAGAAAAGTCCAAAAACCCCAAACACCCACGAGAGCACCAATGAGGGCTCAATAATCCCCAAGACTAGGAAGTAAGTGAATAAAGCATCACAAAATCAATAGCCAGCAAGAGACTGAAGAAATGTGACAGACCAGCAAAAACAACCCAAAAGGAGTGAGCCCACAAACCTGCAAAGGAAAAAGAGGTAAACGAGACAACGTCCTCATCCCTAGAAAAGACAACCCCCCAGAAGCGAGCACCAGACAGGGTCAAAAAGGAGTAGGAAGGACTCACACTACAAAGCATAGCCAAAGAAGTCACTAGTCATAATTTTTTTGGCCAACTAGGCCACTCCCTATCGAGCAGTCGTTGAACCAAGTGAAAAACACCAAAAAACTTGAAAACATCCTCAAATCTCAACAACAAACTAGAGAACCAAGCAACGTCAACTCCATCGCCTAGATCAACCTCACCAATGCCATTGTTCTCAAAAGAATTTAATAGCCTAAACCACTCTTATTCCCGCACGAGAAAACTAGAAAACCAAGCACAGACAACAAAGACATCTTCAACACCAGATTCTACCTCACCATAAGAATATGAATGGAAAAGTGAAACTCCCAGGTCCAACAGAGACGGGAAAGCCACCAAAATTCCACTCCCATCAAGAAAGGAACACACAATTGAGTCCAAATCCTTCATTCTTGAAACATCCTCCAACCCAAAAAACCCCAAGTTGACAGGGAGAAGAGCATAAAGACCACACAACCCAAAGATGGGAAAACAACTCGACCGAAAGATACACAAGGGGGAGAAATCACCTACAGTATAGTATAAACATTTTCAACAACAAAAGATGCCAGGGCCAAAGGCAGTAAGAGAGAATGTGACCAAGCATTCTCAAGGAAATCTTCCAACGCACCCACAAGACAGGGGAATAGGCAGGAGAGCTCCCCATCCAAACCCAACTCAGAACAATCTTCTGACGCACCCACAAGATAGGGGAATAGGCAGGAGATCTCCCCATCCAAACCTAGCTTAGAAGGCAGAAGCCGCTAGGCATCCCAACGCCAAGAAACCTCATCGTCGTCCTCTGTATCAGAACCCCCCTCCTTAGAATCTTCACATGAATTCAAATTCCCTTGGCTCATTTTATTCCCGCTCATGTGCTTAGCCATCATTCACTTGAGTTATTGTTAAGAATACATCATGTTCTTCTATTCTTTTGTGACATATAACCATTAATCTATTTTTGTAAGAAGATCCTCCATTTTCAACTTCCACAACTCATAATCAATAGCATTGATTTTTTAATATGTAGCCAAGTTGTAGATGTATTCATGACTACAATACCAATTAAATAAATTAATAAATCAACATAATTCCCACTACAACACAAAAAAACCTTCACACTTCCACCAAGAAGCAAAGTTGGCTAGGCTCTAATATTGAATGTTAGAAATGAAGCTAAACAACTACAATATGGAAATCTAAATTTTATGTTACAAATCTAAAATTTATTCTATATGATACCAATGGATGTTTAAGGCAATTTAAACCAATAAAAATAAATAAATCATAAAGAATAAGATATTTACACAACAAAGTATTTATATGAAGAAAAACATTTCAAGTAAAAAAATCCACTAGAAAAGAGGTCAAGTCTATATTATCTTGAAATAATAATACAATATAATTACTTCTTTCCTTCATCCAAACTAATAGTATATGTTTACATGTGCAACCTCACACTTCTCTATCTTATCAAGCACATGTATAATAGTCATGAATTACATTCTTCCTAATCACCAAATATGGCATCCAAACTGGGCAAAAAATCATGCTTTGTTTTGAGAAAAAAAATCAACATTCTCAACCAAAAATCCTCAAAATTCATAGTTGACAAAAAGTAAATCTCTCTATTTTATGTGTATTAATTTTCAATTCCTAAAAAACATGATAGCCTGGTATGAATCCCTATAAACTAGGAAATACTCCAAGATAGGCACCTAGCTTAACCTTATCACCTCATCTCAAATTAGAAGATTATTTTAACCAATAAACAATATCATTGCTAGTGGATTCCATATCCCTTGTGAATGCATGTAAAAATAATGTCTTAGAATAATTAAATACATAGGATTTACAAGATTGATGGAACATTAATCCTAACAACGAACTCCTAAACCACTTCAAGGGGGATGCCTCCAATATTCTTCAATAGAAACACAATACTCAATTTGATGATAATAACTAACATCTAACTCCTATATTTACCATACTTATGCCTTGGATGCCACCTAGGAAAACTTAACTACCTATATAAAACTATATTAATGATTATATAATTTAATTAATTTTTAGGTTAGCCACAAGATGACTACTTATAGTCATATGCACCTATAAGATTAAATTTGTAGCATGCCTCTCTCTTCACTCAAGAATTTCCTTGGAATTGATCAATTGTGGATGCTTCTACAAAAAATATTGATTTTTCCATATGGAAAATTTGATAAGAAATTACCTCCATTAAATTAAGTACTCTATCATTGTCCTAGTCCTAAGCTTCTTCATGCATGCCTATAAAATTAACTCAAGCTCCAATATGGTCTTCCCTCTACATGTAACTCAAGTAGCATTTATATGTCAAAAAATTTGGTGATCCACTCGCCTCTTCATTCTATCATTTGCATTTTTCTTGTTCTCTTTTAGAATAAACAGTGCCTATTTTTAGAGTTAAATGTGTTCTTCTAATATTCTAATATTTGGGTGCATCCTAAAGGAAGAAGATATGGGTGGTAGTTATTTATGTATTACTATTTGAATGGAATAATCATGATCTACTTTGTGAGGAAATCCTTGTCGAAAATACCCAAAAACTACTTTTAAACTAAAAATTAAGCCACTTTAAATTTTAACATTATATTAACATGAGTTGAGAATGAAATTTTTTTTTTTTTGAATTTGAAGTAGATAATTGATAAATTGTGTTTAGAAGTGTAAAAAACAAAAATAAAGAACTTGACATTGGAAGTTGAAGAACACTATCCAAGATGTTAGTGCATCTCATGGACATCTATGCATTGCACTATCATTTGTATCACCTAAAATATTAAAAAAAATCATAATTTAATATTATATTTAGGTCTAATTGTCTACCTAGACTACATAATCAAAAACAAAAACATACCAAAAATATTCCATGAGATAAAAATATGAATAAATAAAATTTAAAAAGTTTACATTAATTAATTAAAGAATAAAAATAAATAACAAAAAGGGGAACACATACAAAACCTCCATGTCATTGAATGCTCCTAAGATATATATAGCTAAAAGAAAGGAAAAATGGTTGGGGATGTATAGGAGTTTGTCAAAAATGATCAAATCCCTATATCTGTCTTTTGACCTCCACAATATCCAAGATGTAGAAAATGATAAAACAAAGTGTGTGCTCCTATCCTAACCATGTCTAGGAATCAAAATAATGGTGATGATGCAAATAATGTAAACTAGAATGATATAATAAAATGAGAGAGTAAATACAAAAAGAATGATATAATAAAATGAGAGAGTAAATATGTTAAGAGAAGATAAAACAAGTATAATGTCACGTCTTGAAGCTTGATATAGTCAATGGGACAAGAGTGTGTCGAATTTCATAAGGCCTTTAAGAATATTTTTGTTATAGTGTTAGTGTGATCACATAGAGGAACTGATGCTTAAGAAAATTTATAGGAAATTTTATAGAAAGATGTAGATAGATTAAGAGTCCCAAAAAATTGTAAGATAGAATGAGGCCCCTTCAAAATATATCAAGTGGACGGAGATAAGAGAGTTGGAGAGTTGTTTAGAATTTTCCTCGGTGTTTGCACTATGTGGAAACACACTTAGAAATGAATTACACTAGTATTATCACATTGTGTGGATGTCCATGCATTATGCTAGTGTTTGAATAGTTTTACATCTAGAAAGGATGAAACAAAAGAAAAGCGCAAGGTCAAGACAAATATAATATTAATTTAACAAAAAATTACCATAGGAGGAAAGGCCTTGGAACGATAAGGGGGAAATAGTTAAGAAAAGGGATACAATGAACCTAAAAATATGTTAAGGTAATGGATACCAAAGTGAGAAAAATATAGCATGCAATTGCAAGGGTGTGCAATTTTTTATGTTACACTACTAAGGAAAACTCTATAATTTTCTATATATTTATTGGTGTAGGAGCCTTTGATTATTCTTCTACTTTTTCTACTCCATCATGTCATCATCATCATCATCATCATTATCTAGGAGTGATCAAATTTTGTAATAATTTTCTAGGAATGATAAGATTTTGTAATAAATCTTAAGTTGTAGCCCCATATTTTCATAATATTTTTACACATATTCCTTTTTTATTTTCTCACCAACCCAATAATATTCCAGTCATACAAAATATGAATCCTTTCAAATGGAAAGACATTATCCACTTGATTTAACAACAAATTTTATAATGACTTTATTTCACACAAAGAATTTTTTTTTTCTATTAATTATATTAAGTAGTTTAATTGATATTTAATAGTCTTATTTGAAAACCCAAGAATTATGTAACATGCCAATCGTTCACTGAAGTAAAATTTCATAAGTTTTCACTTTCAAGTAAATAAACCATGTAGAGAACAAATGAACATAGATGTCATAACAATAATCAACATTGATTTCATTCCAATATAATAATCCACAAATTACAATATTCCAAAGAATGTGTACAAAGTACATACATAACTCAACCAAGCTTCAAAGCAATAGATATAGATGGTCCAGGAACCTCTTTTGAAATCTTGGTCTTTTGTCACCTGTTGAGGAGGAGAAGCATCACTCAAGTGTTTTTATTTCAACCATAAACTCATAGGTGGTCCCCTACACATCTATCATATGATAGATGGCCCTTCCCTTTGACGAAGAGATTGGTGGAGTAATCTTGTAACAACAACCATTTTGAGCTTAGTGTTGTATCCTACATGTCTAGAACTTGTAAACCCTGCAATCTTGGACTAGCATGTATAAATGGATCACGGTGAATTGACAGTGGAGCCAAAGGCAATCACACTACTTTGGCCAAAGTGTTCTCACTCAGTACTTCAAGTGATAGTCATCCTACTCACATACACTACTCAAGCTCGATTTGACTTAAGGAAATTATAATCTATGCATAGGAATTTCCTCCTATGGGTAGTCTTTAACCCTAGAATCATCCCATTCCCTTTTCCACAACTTAATGGTATTTCTACCCACAAAGTATAAATACAAGTTACCCTCCCTTTAATGGATAATCAAATCCTAGGTGTAACTTACAAGCTATCCAAAATAATAACATAACTTAGCATGAATAACTCTTAGGCTATCCTTGTTTAATCATATCTAGTATACTTATACTAATGACAAACAATCCCTCCTATTATGGAGTAAATACAAGCACTTTCACATAAAAGCACAAAACAACTTCTTTTTGCTTTCCAAAACAAATGTTATCATTTCCTAATGCAAGTGTTCTCATGCAATACCAAACAAAGTATTCAAATATCATTCTTTAAAAAATAAAGACAAATAAGAGAAGACTAGATCCTCATGCTTGTAATTATGTTCAATCCCAATTGAATGACTTGATGCACAACCTTCCAATAGTATCCTACTAGATTCACTTAATCCTCTCAAAGAAACACTTCACTATGACTTTTTTCACAAGATAACAATATTCTCTCACAAAATGCAAGTCTCACAAAATATAGCTCACAATATACAACTCTCACAAAATACAATAGAATAGAATTGCAAAACAAAGCATCCCAAATGAGAGAACTTGCCTCTCTATTTATACAAAAACTTGAGACATTGAAGCCAAAAGATAAGGCATGCCAATCGACACCTTTCTTCATGCAGGTCAACTCACTAGACACAACAAAAAGGTGGCAGTAATCTAAGCATATACTCAGCATATTATTTTATAGATTGACCCCTATGGCTTGACAGCAGCTCAAGACCAATTCAATCAAGCACATGCTCAAAGTTGATAATTGACTTGTAGGAAAAGTAGAATTCTACAGAGACAAAGTTTTCATATGTTGACACCATGTTGTATCCATATTCCCTATTATTTGGTGTAGTTTACCTCATTGAAATAGTCTTCTATTTACAAGCTACACACAAGCGAAGTCGACTTGGTCACAACTTATTTCATTTCCAGGGAAAAGATGAATCAACTCCCTTTTTATAGCATTCAACAATGCTTTGACTTTGCATGTTTACTTGTTGTTGCTTTATGCATTTAAACACTTTACAATGTAGTTTAAATAATTCCATAGCTTTACACTATAGCGTCCACATTGAAGTAATTCATTGTTCTAATTTGGAGATGCATTTCCATATGGTATCAACTATGACTTATTTCCCATGTCAGCCTTTATTGTTGCACATTACTTTGCATATAGAATCGACCTTTATCTTATGTCAACATATGTATTAATTGGCCCATAATACTTTGCATATCATATATATACAAGATGGCCTCTATTTAATTATCATATATATGTATATAAATACATATTTGTATATATACATGTACATATATATATATTCAATGAGTAGCCTTAATATATATATGTATATATGTATGTATATATATAGATGTATGTATGTATATATATATATGTATGTATATATATTCTAATATATATACATATATATATATATGTATGTATGTATGTATATTCTAATACACACACACACACACACACACACACACACACATATATATATATACATATATATATTCCATGATAATCAAATAAGTATACATTTGATATTCAAACCAAATTAACATACATATAATAATCATATTGATTGTATATATATATATATATATATATATATATATATATATATATATTCCTCTATGTACATGTATACATACGTATACATGTTTTGATATAATATTAGTATGGATTTTTTTTTGTCATACATACGTATATATATCAACACATGTATACATATGGATATATGTATATATCTTATATATATACATTCGATTGCACATTCAAGCACATACATAAATACTATCTTATTGATAGGAGATATACGTGTGATGTATTTATACATATACACATACATGTCGTATTGTCCATTTGATATCTCCATGCTCGTAAGAAACTCGTTCATGTTGGATGTTGTGTTGTGTTGTTGATATGTGGTTCTCATTTATGTCAACACTATTAGCATTGTTGCATTAGAAGTTGTATATGTCGAGGATATTGAGAAAATTGTAATAAGAAGTGCTACAAGTTGTCAGTGGTGAAGTGAAGTTCTTTCTATCAATGTGATCAGTACGTTGTTGTTCAGAGGTTGTAGACTAAAGGTTTTCTTGTTAATTATATCTAGTTTATCCATGTCAAGTTTCAGAGATCCACGTGAAGATTTGATCAAGTTATGAAGATTTGTATTCTGACAGTTTTTTTGTTACTTCAGTCTGTGTTCCTGAATGAAGATCATGTGATTCCAATAAGTTCAATTTTTGGGAATGCTTCTCTAATGTTTCATAATTCTTGTGGATGTTTCTAGTTCGTGCTCTACCTATGTTGCACGTCTACATTGATCATTGTGCTCGTGATCTGAGATTTTCTCTTGCATGTTCATGTTTTTCATGTTCTTGGCCAACAAGGTGTTGAAGCGTGTTGTGGATCTTCGAGGAGTAATTAATTGAAGTGGTTCATATTTGAGGATGTTATTTTCGTTCTTCACTATGTTGTGGCTGAACTTGGTTGATTCACATGTATAATAGTTATTTATTTTTGGCTGACTGATTATATTCATTTTATTATTTCTTTGGAGGCGACTTATAGCAATGTAATTTCTTGTTGCGGATATATATAAGCAGTTGTTTTATCATTTGGAAGAGATGAGGTATGTGTGTGTGAAGTGTAAGAATATTGTGTGTGAATAAAGTTCAGATCATTCGAAGGCAGAGTGAAGAAGAGTGAAGAAGATTGAAGAAGTGTTCATGTGCTTAACCAAAATTGTAACTAGGCATTAGCAGATGTTATTTTCTCAGTTCAAAGTCTGATGTATTTAATCAAAACCTTTTTGTAAGATAGTGTGTCTTCCTTTGGATAGTAAGTGTATTTTGTATTTGAGCAGTGAGCTCTAGGAAGTGTTTTTGAATTCATGTGCATTCCCCATTCATATTTCCTTATACTTTTAATAGGGTATAATCTTGTGGACTAACCTCCGCCATGGTTTTTCCCCTAGCAGGGTTTCCACATAAAAATCTTGGTGTTATGTGTAATTATGATGTTTTGTTCATTTATCAGAGCTTGTGGTTCCTTGGAAGAAGTTTAATAGCTTGAAGCGATCCGGGATGGCAACTTATAAGAAGGATAGTCCTAGATTTGATGGAACAAATTATTCTTTATGGAAGACTCGAATGGAGTGCTAGCTAAGATGCATTGGTGAACCCTATTGGAGAATTACAAAAAATATATATGTTATTCCACAGAATGGTCCTAGTACTTCTATTGAGATTAGGGATGTTGAGTATAATATCAGGGCTAAGGAGGAGTTGTTGAGTGCTTTGACTAATATTGAGATGACAAATGTGATGGATTTGAAGACTACTTATGAGATCTGGAAAAAGTTGGAAACCTTGTATGAAGGTGATGCTAATGTGAATATTGCTAAGCTACAAAATCTAAAAGGGAAATATGAAAAGTTTAAAATGGGTTATGATGAAAATGTTACTACTTTCATGCAAAGAGTGAATGAACTTGTGTGTGGTATCAGATGTGTTCGTGGATAGATGGATGAATCAGAGATTGTTGCTAAAGTGCTTAGATCCTTGCTCGATTCTTACAAATTCAAGGCTAGTGCTATTGAGAGCTCTAGACTGTAACAAATGTTACCAGAGATATGTTGATTGGTAAGCTTATTGATTTTTAGTTGAGTGAATTTGGTGATGCACTTCCTAAGGTTGAATCTACATTCAAGGCCACTACTTCTAGAAGAGATAGACAAAGATATGATTTGGGTGAAATTTCATCTAGAAAGACATTCAAGTATGAGGATGAAATGAGACAGCTTGATGAAGAAGAAAGAGAGCTTGAAGAACATGAAGCATTGATTGTGAAAAGAGAAGCCAGAGGACAAGGTAAGTATAAAGGAAAGTTTCCTATTAAATGTTTCTCTTGCAATAAGATAGGTCATTTTGCATCAAGGTTTCCTAAGAGAGTTTCCAAGCCAAAATTTAACAAGCCTAAATTCCAAAAGAAGTGTTACTATGTTGTTGATGAAGGTGTGAAAAAAGATGAATCTGACAAAGGAAATGCAAGTGAAGATGAATTTGTGTTTATTGCTATCAAGGAAGATAATCATGTGTCTACTGAATCTACTAGTTGTACAAATGTGGAGAAAGCCCTAGCTGCTCAAGTTGAAGAGAAAGATGAATGGGTAATTGACAATGGTTGTTCTCATCATATGACAAGAGATAAAAGTAATTTTGTGAATTTGGAAAAGTATGATGGTGGTGTTGTGAAATTTGGTGATAATACAGCTGGTGTGATCTGTGGAAGAGGATGCATTTCTCTTGATGGTAAGCATAATACTGATGATGTCTTGTATCTTGAAGGTTTGAAGCATAATCTTTTAAGTGTTGGATAGATGGTTGATAAGGGATACAATCTTCAGTTCATGGATGGTAAGTGCAAAATATTGGGAAATTCTAGAAATATGATTACATCAGGTACAAAAACAAAAGGTAATATTTTCCACCTGAGTGTTGCTAGTAAAAGTTGTTTGATTGCTCAAATTGATGAAAGTTGGTTGTGGCATAGGAGAATGTGTCATGTTAACTTTGATGATATTGTCAAGATAAGTTCCACTAAGTTTGTGGGAGATCTTCCTAAGCTGATGAAACCTACTAATGCCATATGCAAAGAATGTCAGTTAGGAAAGCAAACAAGAATTGTGGCATAGGAGAATGTGTCATGTTAACTTTGATAATATTGTCAAGATAAGTTCCACTAAGTTTGTGGGAGATCTTCCTAAGCTAATGAAACCTTCTAATGCCATATGCAAAGAATGTCAGTTAGGAAAGCAAACAAGAATTTCATTTTGAAGTAAACAACAAAATTCAAATGGATTGTTCGATCTTGTGCATACTAATTTGTGTGGTCCTACTAGAACTAGAATTTTACAAGGATACAAGTACTTCATGTTGCTTACTTATGACTATTCAAGGATGATGTGGGATACTTTCTTAAGGGAGAAATCTAAATTCTGGAAAAGTTTAAGATCTTTAAGGCTATGGTTGAGATAGAGACAGGTCTAAATATTAAATGTTTGAGATAAGACAGAGGTGGTGAATTCACTTCCAGTGAGTTTAATTCTTTTTGTGAAGAGCATGGAATAAAGAGATAGTTATCAACACCACGGACCCCTCAACAAAATGGAGTTGTGGAAAGGAAGAATAGAATAGTTCTAGATGCTGCTAGAACCATGATGTTGGAAGGAAATGTACCTCATATCTACTGGAGAGAAGTTGTGAGTACTATTGTGTACACACTTAACTGGGTACAAATCAAAGGTGATACTAGTAAGACTCCTTTTGAGCTATGGATTGGTCAAAAACCTACTGTTAGATATTTCAAGATCTTTGAAAGTAAATGTTATATCAAAAGAGATGAAGATATAGGAAAGTTTGATGCTAGAAGTGATGAAGGAATATTTTTGGGTTATGCTACTAAAAGTAAGGCCTACTAGTGTTACAATAAGAGATTGAAGAAAATGGTTGAACGTGCAAATGTTAAGGTTGATGAAGACTTTGGTACACTATCCAAAACCTATGGATATGATTTTGATGATCAGAATGATAGTACAAACAAAGGTCAGAACTCAAGTCAAATCCAAATCATTCTGATGAATCAAGAAGATCAAGAGGAAGGAGAAATTGGTGGAAGAACAGAAGAGAGATCAGAAGAGCCTGAAGTTGAAGAACATTCTAAGAAGACTCCAAGGTATGTAAGGTTGAATCATTCAGAAGATCAAATTATTGGTGATAAGAACAAAGGTGTCCAGACTAGGAGAAAGATTGTAGAAGAATATTGTTTGATTTCAAATATTGAGCCTAACAATGTAAATGAAGCATGAAAAGATGAGCATTGGGTTGAGGCAATGAAAGAGGAACTACAACAAATTGAAAATAATGATACATGGATTCTTGTTCCCAAACCTAAGGATAAGAATGTCATTGGAACTAAATGGGTCTTTAGAAATAAACTAAATGGACAAGGTGAAGTGGTTAGAAACAAAGCAAGACTAGTATGTAAGGGATATTCACAGATGGAAGGTATTGATTTTGAAGAAACCTTTGCCCTTGTTGCTAGAATTGAGGCTGTAAGATTTTTTCTTGCTTATGTTGCTTACAAATACTACAAAGTTTATCAAATGGATGTCAAGTCTGCTTTTCTAAATGGAAAATTGGAAGAAGAAGTGTATGTTGAATAACCTGATGGATTCCATTTGATTGATCAAGAAGATATGGTTTTTCGATTGAAGAAAGCATTGTATGGACTCAAACAAGCCCCTAGAGAATGGTATGCTAGATTGGATAAGTACTTGGTGAAGCTTGGATTTAACAAAGGTATTGTTGATAGTAATCTGTATTTCAAGAATGATGACAAAGATTTGATTGTGGAAGTTTTTGTTGATGATATCATATTTGGAGGAGATGATAGCTTGTGTATGAAGTTTGCTAATGAGATGCACAATGAATTTGAGATGTCAATGATTGGAGAGATGAAATTTTTCTTGGGATTGCAAATTATTCAGTTAGATAAAGGGATCTTTATATCTCAGTCCAAGTATGTGAAAGAATTGCTAAAGAGATTTGGTATGGAAGATTCAAAGCCAGTTGGTACACCTATGGTGACCAGATGCAAGTTGATAACTGATGATGATTCTTCGAAGGAAAATTAGACTAGATACATATCAATGATTGGTGGATTGATTTATTTGACTCAAACTAGGCCTGATATCATGAATGTTGTATGTATTGTTGCTAGATTTCAAGTTGATTCTAAAGAATCTCATGTGACTGTTGTGAAGAGGATTTTTAGATACTTGAAGGGGACAGTTGACTTTGGTTTATGGTATCCTAAAGATGATGATCTTACTTTGAGTGCCTTTACTGATGTTGATTAGGTAGGAGATGTGAATGACAAGAAAAGTACTAGTGGTGGAGCATTTTTCTTGGGAAAGAAGTTGATTTCATGGTTAAGCAAAAATCAAAATGCTATTTCTTTATCTACTGTAGAGGCAGAATACATTGCTATTGCTAATAATTGTACTCAAGTATTGTGGATGAAATAGATGTTGAAGGATATCAGAGTTGTGTATGTTGATCCTATTGTTATATTTTGTGATAACTCAAGTGCTATTAAAATTTCTAAGTATCCGGTACTGCATTCCAAGACCAAGCATATATCTATCAAGTTTCACTTTTTGAGAGAGAAAGTAAGTGAAAAGGAAGTCAGATTGGAGTATGTGCCTACTAAGGAGCAGATTATAGACATATTTACAAAGTTTTTGCCTAAGGATACTTTTGATTATCTCAGAGGGAAGTTAGGGGTGATTACCCCTCCTAATCAGAACTAAGGATGCATTGATTTGCATCAATCCATGCATTTCATTATCATATATTGATCTAGATTGATGTTGTGGTGCCTACTACTCAGGGGAATTAGTCAGATGTTCAGAAGTTTAGGTGTTTAGAAATTTGGTTCAGAGCTTGCATAGAAGAAATCTTTGCCATTGATGTCAAAGGGAGAGAAGAGCAATGTGAAAAATCTTTGTGGGGAGAAGAGTTGAGGAAAGAAGAGTTAGAACCTAAGGGGCAGTAAACGTAGTTGTGTTGATGGTATTTTTCACATCATGTGTTGCCATCAATGCCAAAGGGGTAGATTGTTGGATGTTGTTTTGTGTTGTTGATATGCGGTTGTCATTGATGTCAACACTATTAGCCTTGTTGCATTAGAAGTTGTATATGTTGAGGATATTGAGAAAATTGTAATAAGAAGTGCTACGGGTTGTCAGTGGTGAAGTGAAGTTCTTTTTGTCGATGTGATTAGTACATTGTTGTTCAGAGGTTGTGGAATAAAGGGTTTCTTGTTGAGTATATCTATTTTATCCACATCAAGTTTCAGAGATCCGTGTGAAGATTTGATCAAGTTATGAAGATTTTTATTCTGACAGTTTTTTTGTTATTTCAGTTTGATTTCCTGAATGAAGATCATGTGATTCCAGTAAGTTCAGTTGCTACGGATGCTTCTCTAATGTTTCATGATACCTGTGGATGTTTCTAGTTCATTCTCTATCTATGTTGCACATCTACTTTTATCAGTGTGCTCGTGATCTGAGATTTTCTCTTGCGTGTTCATGTTTTTCATGTTCTTGGCTGATAAGGTGTTGAAGCATGTTGTGGATCTTCAAGGAGTAATTAATTGAAGTGGTTCTTGTTTGAGGATGTTATTTTCAGTCTTCACTATGTTGTGGCTGGCCTTGGTTGATTCACATGTATAATATTTTTTTTTTTTGGTCGACTGTTTATATTCATTTTATTATTTCTTTGGAGCTAACTTATAGTGATGTAATCTCTTGTTGTAGATATACATAAGTGATTATTTTATCATTTGGAAGAGATGAGGTATGTGTGTGCAAAGTGTAAGAGTCTTGTGTGTGAATAAAGTTTAGATCATTTGAAGGCAGAGCAGAGAGAGAAGAAGAGTGAAGAGTGAAGAAGTGTTCATGTGCTTAACCAGAACTATAACCAAGCATTGGAAGATGTTATTTTCTTAGTTCAAATTGTGATGGATTTAATTAGGACCATTTTTTAAGATAGTGTGTCTTCCTTTGGGAAGTAATCCTATTTTGTATTTGAACAGTGAGCTCTAGGTAGTGTGTCTGAATGCATGTGCATTCCCCATTCATATTTCCTTATAATTTTAACAGGGTATAATCTTTTGGACTGACCTCCACCGTGGTTTTTCCCCTAACAGGGTTTCCACATAAAATCTTGGTGTTATGTGTGATTCTGATGTCTTTTTCATTTATGCTTTCATAATTAATGATCAAATCTAAGAATAAGGTTAATAATTTGAATAAGTTTGAAATTCAGTGATAAATGATTCACCCCCCATCTCAGTTTCCTGCCCTTGTGTTGCCAACAGTTCATAAACGTGCATAGGTATGTCTACCTATGTACTCTCATGTACAATTTCCTTCATGCATATGGTCTATCATCGACATAAATTTGCATATATATATATATATATATATATATATATATACATGCATTCCACATGTGTTCACCTCATCAATACAAGCATAGTAATATAGGGAAGAACTCACAAGCTCTAAGCATATAAATATCATCCAAAAATGCACTCAACAGTAATCAAGACCCTTACTAATGCAAACACATCATACTAAGGATGACTTACCATTTCCCAACATAATAATTTGACTCAACCATTCTACTGTGATTGTGTGTAAGCTCAGTTAGGTTATGTTACTGGTTACCCAAACAAGTTCTTCTCCTGAGTGATACTTCCCCTCACACCTGGAGGATTGAACGTGCATTTGCATCCAACTAACACATTCCCATGGTAGTCAGTTGTTCAATGAAATATATATTTATACAATATTTCCCCATAGTTAGAGTATTCAATTCAATAACCATTCATTTCACATATATGTGTTCCATCACATAACATTAATGAAATAACATTCATTCATAATTCATTGATAACAAAGTGCAAGCACATTTTATTCTCATTTAGAATTCCAATTACATTCACACATACAATGATTTACCCTAGCTCAGTAATAGTAAATAGGTAATTACACAATGGGGTGTGACATACTCCCCCTTGTGAATCATCGTCCCCGATGATTTTATGTAGCAACATAAACTAAACACACAAACAACATATTATTTTCAAGTACTTTCAAATGCATTTAAAACATGTGAAAACTTTTGTTGTATCTCAGCATAGTCTTCCCAAGTGACAGAGTCTTCCACATACTGGTCCCACTGGACTTTGCATTGCAGAACTTCTCTATTATGTAAGTGAAGCTTACGCATTATGAGCACCTTGATAGGCTCGAGTGTTACCACTTTGGGGTCCTGTACCTGTAAATAATTCCAGTCAATTACATTGTTGGCCTACTACAATGGTTTAATAACTAAGCCTTTAGGGATGTGACTTAGAGATTGAACATCTACACTAAGTAGCTATCTTACTCATCATGAAGGTGCATTTCACTTGTCAACCAACGGATGTAAACTTGAAATGGGTCAGCACTGTATGTGCACTAGGACTTTATTGCAATCATACATAAACTAGGAAAGAAACAATGTTGGAAATAAAGTGCTAGAAAGAAATCAACTGAAATACTAAGCATAAATACACATCTACACTAAGCATTAATCCACTAGACTGAAACTGAATGACAAAAATGGAAATTCCAGTAAATAGATAGGAAACTACTCTATCTGCCTTGGCTACAAGAACAATCACAAAACAAAATTTTAGTGGCTATAGGAATAGACAATTGATGAAAATGGAACTAACTACTAAACAAAAAATGACTTCTACACTAACAGATGGAATTCTCACCAAGTGGCCCCCCTTGAGTGAGTCTCCCTTACACTAACTCAAATTCAACAACTCAAAATATTATATCATATTATTTCTTGAAGCATAAGTACAACGTCTCAACCATAGAACTATAAAATTGGAAAATGTGAGTACAAACTCAGAATGTCCAACCTTATCAAAAGGAGCATCTGACCATTATTTATAGAGAAAAACTACTAACTAAACCTAACTACCTAGGCAGTCAGCTCCATCAAAATAGGAGGATGCCACTTATTGAAAGCATAGAAAAAGATGGAGGAAGTTATGCATGCGCTAAATTGGTCAAAGAAAACTTGCTTCAATGGGAATCTAGCACAACGCACTCCCTAGATTTGCTCAACAAAAAATAAGACCATTAAAAAAGGTAGTTGCATTCTTTTTGTTTGAATTAGGAATTTCCCTCCATGAGAGTTTTCTCGCTTTGACTTCTTAATGATCAACTTCTTGACTTCTCAATAACCGACCAATTGGAAAGAATTTCTCCCACATAGCAGGCTTTGTTGACATTAGCATTTTAGTGGAAACCTGCAAAATAGCATTAGCACACACAAACAAATGTATATCTATAATTACCTTAGTAACATTCATTCAACCACTTGTAAATTCAACATAGGTAATCCACATAGCACGATAATGTCATTAAAGTCACAGAGATAAACTTATGCCCAAGGTCTATGGTTTTAAGGGAATAACATAGAAAATGTCAACAACCTAGTGTCAATGTCTATGATAGCAACAACAAATAGATAATAGACCCTATCAAAATAGAGCCATTAAATGAACACATCATTCCCCCCAACCTAATAGTTTGTTGGTCTTCTAGTAGAAGAAGCACCATTCTTTTGCCTAGTTAATACTCTGAAGCCAACAATTGCTAGTTGTCCAACATCAGTCTCTATAGTGTCTGAATTAGGATCCCAATAGAATCCTTGTTTTCTCTCTAACCTGTTCCATCTTCCCCTTTCTACAACTATGTCATACTGGTAATACCTTTAGTCTGGAACATGCCACAATAAAGTAGGTGGTTGAAATGTTAATAGTATCCAAAACTATTTTTTCAACCTTCCCATCTGAATGTTCCTGTCAACTCTTTTTCATGTTACAACATAGTTCTGTAAAGAGTGGGGTTCAGCTTGTTGCAACTCTTCACCCAAACTGTTCCACCTCTGTGATAAATACCCCATTATTGATTTTCCCATAGTTCTAGCTACCTTCTCATATTCTTTGTAAGTCTCCTCCCTAATAGGCATAATCCTTTTGTTATAGCTTGGGTGGTAAAGAAATTTGTGCCATCTTTGGAAAATGTGTGCAAGGTTACTAGATTCGGCTCTAATAGGTAAGGGAGTATGTAATTCTCTTTCTCTGTGGGTTCTAAATTGTTGCCCCCAACTAATTTCATTCCGAATCTTGGACATAAATGCCCTTAAATGGAGGTCTCCAATATACAGTAATGGGTTCCATTCATGGTGATTAGGCACGGCATAATTGTGCAAGTATAATTAACATAACAAATTTTTAACATCAAGAGGAGCAATCTGATAAGCCTGGAAAAATTCAAGTGGAGTATCAAGAGAAGGACTCAAACCTGAAATAATCCTTGACAATTTAAAGGAAAGATTTTGCTCCTTCAAGTGCAGGGCATACACTCTAGGTGGAGTTCTACATGCCAACATTTTGGGTATTAAATCTACCACATTATCCACCTTTTCTTTCAAAGCAACAATTTATGTATTCTTCTCTTCAATCTCTGCATCTTTCTTTTTAATCTCATTCTACAACTTGTGCTTTTCCTTTTTCCATTCATCCTCTTTTCTCTGCATCTCACTCCATAGTTTCAGAGCTATGTCATTCCATGAAAAATTAGGAGGTTTATGTATTCCTACCAAAGTCTTCTTTGGCATTGATTCTTGTTGTTCATACAACACCAATTGCAGTGATTCGGGTTGTTCATCCTACTCTAGCTGTAGGAACTCTGTAATCTCATCTTGTTCTTGCTATAGGGGTTCTGGACTTATGTTTTGTTCTTGATTCCCAACTTGTTTTGCAATGGCAGCAAGCTCATCCAATCTAATATTTGCATGTTCCTCAAAAATATCTTTTTCCTCAACATTCACCTACCCCATTAGGGCTTCTGTCTCCTCCCTAGATGTTTTTTTAAGCCTAGGGCTTCTCTTTGGGGGTACACTAGCAGCTGGCCATGTTGGTCTTGATCTCTTAGGAGGGTTTTTGTCTTTTCCTTCAGCTACAGGAGTAATAATGTTATCAACTTTTTGTTTCCTAGGGCTTGGTTTTGGTTTGTCTACCACTTGCTTCTTGGAATTTCCCTTTCTCATTTTTCTTCTTTCATTTGTGCCTCTTCTCTCTTAAGGGCAGCCCTAGTTTGAATTGGGGCTTTGGCTGGGACATTATCATCAAAATCTAAGGATGAACTTTCCTCACCTAAATATTCTAACTTAGAAGACCCAATTTCAATAGCTTGCTCAGCTACAAGAGGGTTTTAACTAGGGTTTGCACCAAAGTTTGATGCTCCCGGAGTAATTTCAACAACCCTTACTTCTCTACTAACCCTACAGGGTTGAGGGTGACCTCTAACATGCTCTAATCTAAATTGATCAATGTTTAAAAACTCGTCCCGCGCCATATCAGATACTTCATGTAGATATTTTTCCACTAATAATTTGATTAAACAATGGTGAGAGATAGAATTATCCCTACCTTTCTGCATTTCGGCCGCCATGATGGAAAGGAGATGATATAGGACATTGGGCACATTCATTCTTCATCCATGCCTCATATGGTTTAGGAGCTTGAAGTGTACAAAATGGAGGCATGACTGGCAGCCCTCACAAGTGATGTATTTGACAATGTTGACAACTACTTGTCTCCATGGCTCTAGAAGAGAATTTATCTTCATACCATGTTTATCCACAACCAATGGGGGGTCACTGGGTTCAATAAATTCAGCTCTGGTTGACCTTGCAGCTTTGGTAGTAGGGTATGGCTTGCCATCAACAAGTAAACCCATTACCTCCACAATTCTTTCCTCAGTAACAATCACCTCCAATCCTTTTACTACTTCCTTCCCCTCAGATAATGTTTGTGCAAATTCCTATGCAATGTCTTCATTGTAGCTGTCGAGTTTCAATAAATAATCTAGACAACCATAGTTTCTAAACTCTACCAAAGAAGGTGCATCCTACATTACCACATTATGAACTGTGGGTTCATTCTGAATTAGATGTCCTCCCATTGTTCAGCTGCAAGCACTTTGTTATATTTCCTTTTCTTGAAAACCCCTACTTCTTCTTCCTGAAATTCTTTCTATCGTGCGGATGCCAATGTCATGTAGCTCACCAAATTACTTTTGTTGTGTGACATTTGAAATTATGACTAGGAAATAAAGATTAATTAATGAAGGGTATAATCGAGAGGAATGGCATGGCTCAGTGATATTTCACACATGCAAGTCGTCACATCAATTTATCATTCAAATTAGCTCAGTTTAAATTTGCTGATATGGATGACACATGGACTTGTGAGTTGACACTCCCCCCAACCAAATTTACAGCATGTGTTCACACAGGTTGGTTGACAATTATGATTGGACAAGGTGAAGTACAAGTTCATGCTATGTGAAATATCTACATTTAATTATAGTAATTAAAGAAATGCACTAAAGATAATAAAGAAATAACATTTTTTTTGCACGTAATTGAAATCTTGGATTATCTTTGCAAAGAATGTGGAGAAAGTACCGATTACCTTTAAGAAGTACGGTTGAGCAATTAATGCAGTGGTGAAGAAATGGAATGAAGTGATGGCAAAGTGGAGTGATGGTGGAGTTATGGAAGAGAGAGAAGATGGAGATGGATGGGTGGATGGGTGGATTAATGAAGAAGTGGACTCCCACAAAAAGTGGAAGTATTTATTATGAAGTGGTTGCATGTGTACTTAGATTAGTCAGAAGGACGGACACTAGGTCTGTTTCCTTTGGCTGCAGGAAGTTTGGAGGTTGGGTGTTGATTAAATTGTTGCATGAACTCTTCCTTGGATACTGGCTTGTGATACAATCTTAGACGGTGACTGTTGATGAGAAGTTTGAATCTTGCAAGTTCAATGGTGGTTAGTTGTATAGCTCCATTGGGAAATACTTCTGCAACTTCGTACGGTCTCAACCATCTAGTCTACAATTTACCTATATTGTCTTGATGCTTGGAGTCATAAAGGAGTGCCCAGTCACCAAGCTGGAACTTCTTGTCCCTTATGTACTTATCATGCCATTTGATCTTTTGATTGTGCACTACCTTAGTATGATGCAGGGCTATCTTTCTCATCTCATCCAAATTATTTAGCTACATGAGTCTATCCTTTTGTGCTTCAAAGATATCCATCCCTAAGTCTAGTGCAGTCCTAAGAGTCTTATGCTCAAATTCAATGGGAATCATAATTGTCTTCCCATACAATAATTCAAAAGGAGTAAAGCCTGTGGTTGTTTTCCAGCTGGTCCTATAGGCCCAGATAGCTTCTGGTACCCTATTTTCCTAGTCTCCCCTATGAAGAGCCACTATTTTTTTTAGAATTGCTTCAATTTCCCTATTGGTCACCTCAGATTAGCCATTGGCCTGAGGGTGATAAGGAATAGACTTTGTGTGCCTCACATTATATTCATTAACTAGTGTTGTGAAAAGGGTTGATGTAAATTGAGCCCCTTGATCAATCACTATCTGCCTTGGAACCCCATAACAAGTGAAAATTTCCTCATAAAGAAATTTTGCAACCTTACTATCTCTTGCATGCTTCATTTCTTTAACCTCAACCCACTTGGTCACATAATCAATGCAAACCAAGATGTAGGATTTACCATTTGATGGAGGATCAATGGGTCCTACAAAATCTAGTCCCCGTTTATCAAATGGAGTGATTACTACCTGGGGATAAAGAGGCATCTCATCAAACTTTGTTGGGCGGCCCATCCTCTGGCATCTATCACACTTCCTTGTATATTTGCATGCATCCTTATGAAGTGTGGGCCAGTAATATGATGTATTAAGGATCTTCATTGTTGTCCTCTTGGCTGCAAAATTCCCTCTATAGGGTTCATTGTGACCTACATACAATATATCATATGTCTCATCTTCCCTTGCACATCTCCTCATGACATGGTCTGGTCTAGTGTAAAACAAACAGCCTGCAATCCATGAAAAAGGAAAGGTTTTCTCAATGAGTACCCTTCTCTCTTTTGGAGAGAAGTGAGGAGGAAATCTCCCTGTAACTAGGTAATTGGCTATGTCAGCATACCAAGGTGTATGCACACTGATAGAAAACAAGTTTTCATCAGAGAAAGAGTCATCAATGACTTGATTATCTTTTGATGTAGTCAGTCTAGAAAGAAAATCTGCTACAACATTTGTTTTTACTGGTTTATCAACAATGGTAATGTCAAACTCCTACATCAGCAACAACCATCTTGCTAGCTTGCCTGAAATGAGGGGCTTATTCATGAGGTATCTTATTGTTGCATGATTTGTATGAATAAAAATTTGATACCCTGTTATGTAGTTCTTGAATTTGTTAAGGGCATAGATGACTGCCAACATTTCTTTTTTTGTCACTGTGTAATTGAATTCAACTCCTTGTAAGTTTTTGCTGAAAAAATAAATAGCATTCTCAATTGTTCCTTCTTTTTGTCCCAATACAATTCCTACATCATAGTCTGATGCATCTGTATGAATGTGAAAAGTAAGCTCCCAATTAGGACCGTTGAGTGCAAGAGCATGGGTTAAAGTTGCTTTTAGATCAGAGAATGCCTTGTCATAATCCTCTGTCCATTGGAATTCAACATCTTTAGTGAGAAGATTGTACAGTGGTGCTGCCATTTTGTTGAAATCTTTGATGAAATTCCTATAGTACCCTGCATGACCCAAGAAACTTCTAACATCTTTTTGCTTTGCAGGAATAGGCAGATTGGTGATCACTTCAATCTTGGTCGGGTCTACTTGAATTCCCTTTTTAGAGGTGTAGTGCCCAAGGACTACTCCTTCCTGCATAATCATGAAACACTTCTCACTATTCAAGGACAAGTTATAATCTTCACATCTCTATAAGACCTTCCTTAGATTTTCTAGGGCTTCTGCAAAATCAGCACCATAGGTAGTAAAATCATCCATATAAATCTCCATGCAATCATGTGAGATGTTTGAAAATATGCTAATGATTTCCCTTTGAAAAGTTGCAAGAGAATTACACAAACCAAATGGAAGCACAGAGTAGGAATAGGTCCCCCATGGACAGGTAAAGGTGGTCTTCTCTTGATCCTTAGGTGTAATTTGTATTTGATTATAGCCACTAAATCCATCTAGAAAAGAGAAATATTGCTTGCTTGCAAGGGAATCCAGTACTTGGTCTATGAAAGGGAGGGGAAAATGATCCTTTTTAGTGGTAGAGTTGAGCTCCCTATAGTCAAAACAAACTCTCCACTTCCATCCCTTTTTAGGAAAAATCACCAATGGGGATACCCACTGACTGTCTGAGATGGGGTAGATAAATCCTGCATCCAACAATTTCTAAAGTTCCCCTTTGACAATCTCCCTCAATGCAAGGTTGATTCTCCTTTGTGGTTGTCTTACTGGTTTGCAATCATCCTTGATATATATCCTATGAGTACAGATCTTAGGGTGCAATCCCTTCATGTTGTGGTAGTCCCATGCAAATGCATGATAGTGGACCTTCAACAGGTTTGTTAAGGATAATTGTTGCTCATGGTTCAGCTTGTTGTTAATATTTAGATGTTTTCCTTCTGACACTTGCACTTGTGTGGTTAGCTCTACCATGGCAACTTCACTAATACTTGGCATTTTTAGTTCATGTAGTAGAAATGTATGGAGCATGTTGGTTGTTGCAGGAAGTTCTGTTGCAGGAAGAGTGGGCAGAAGTGTCTTCACTGAACTGGCAGAACGTGATTCATGAATAGATGACTCCTCATGCACCTCACAACGGTTCTGAATTATGTGGGATATCACTTCATCTTCCTCCTGTAGTTGCATGAAAGAGCTTTTTCCTAACATCATGAGTTGTGCCACAGAATTGACTTCCTCAGCCTCTTCTCCAACATGTGGCCACATGGTGTTATCCATGTCCTGGGATGGTTGAGAAGGAGGGTAGAGAACAAGCTTTTTGGTACTCTTCCCATCAAAAATGGTCATATCTCTTGACTAGAATCCAATGTAGGCATCTATTGTGGCCAACCATGGCCTCCCTAGGATAATGGGGTACCTGCCTAATGTAGCTTTAGGAGAAATAATCATAAAATCTATTGGATACTCCCAAGAATCTAGAGTTACCACAAGGCCCTCTACTATACCATCAAGTTTGATAGTGGAACTGTCAGGAAGCTGTAGGACAGTAGGAGTAGGTCTCATGTTTGCAACATTTAGTTGTTGCAGGATATCCTTAGTCATCACATTTATTGCTGCTCCCAAGTCAATCAGAGCATTCCTTATTTGGACTCCATTTATGACAACTCCCACCACAGGGCTACCTAGTTCAATGTACTTAGGGACTGTAACTTTTCCAAGCATGATGTCTGCTAATTGTCCTATGACATGAACCATGGTGGGGTCCTTCTTTTTCCTCCCTAGCTTTTTGAGGCATGCTTCTTTGATTGATTTTCCATATATTGGGACATCTTTTATGGCTTGAAACAAAGGTATATTGACACATATGTGTTTCAACTAATCCAAAATGTCAAATGTTTTTTCTTCCTTTTCTTCTTTCTTTTTATCAACCTCCAACCTTTGAGGAAATGGTGGATCTTGGGTAGTCTGCTAAACTGGAACTAGTTCAGGATTTTTAGGCACACTTGGTTGAATGGGGACATTCAGAGGCTCCTCTTCTTCCACAAGAATCTCAGTGATGATAGGAGTGGAAGGATTTGGTAAATTAGTTTATGAATGTAAGTGAATGTCACTTACACTCACAACATATGTAGGGAATTGATTAGGATCCGTAGAGTATATTGGCTACTACTGTTGTGGTTTGTTATTTGGGTTAGGTGTGGGCTGAGTTGGTAACTAAGTAGGTATAGGTGTGCTTGAACTTGAGATAGTAGGAGGAGGAATTATAGCAGGTTGTTGGGGCTAAGAAGGTGGTTGCATGTATTTAGTTTTCTAGTTTGGCCATTGTTGTCCTCCCCTCCATTGGGATGTTTGTTGCCAGTTTCTTGGAGGTGGCTACCAAGTTTCCTAAAACTACTGCCAATTCCCCTGAGGTTGTTGCCACTGGGGTGGAGATTTTTGGTGATTGGGCCAAGTATTTGGAGGTTTATTCCAGGATTGTGGTGGATATCCTCCATAGTTGGATGGATATGGGGGTTTCCATTGGTTACTAGATGCATAAGAATTAAAATAAGGCCCAGCAAAAGATAATGGATTTGGTGGCATACCTTGTCTTGGAGCCCATGGTCTCCTTTGTGCAATGTAGTAGACTTGATCATCATCACCCTATATTTTCTTGAACTCAGGTGGGATCTTCTTGCTATCAATGTTAGCCACCATTTTGCATTTGCAGTCCTTCTTTTGTCTGCAATGAGGGCAATATATTGCAAACATTGTCTCTGCCTCCTCATGTTTCTTCTTTGTTTGAAGTGTATCCAGTTGAGTAGCTAGATTGTTTATGATCACTTGCTTGAAATCTTCCAACAAGTGAATAATATCCATCCTTGAAACTCCATTGGTGGATGATTTACCCATAGAGAATTGGTAACCTCTTCCTTTCTTTAAAGCTGCCTTGGAATAGTTCTGACATATTTTCTTAATATCATCTCAAGGAACTTGGGTGATATCTCCTCCTCCCATCAGGTCCAAAGCATCAATGCAACTTTCATTGATCCCTCTCAGGAAGAGCAGCTTTTGATACTCTTCATTGAGTGTATGATGTGGAGATTTTTGTAGGAAAAATAGAAACCTTGAAATGTAATCCTCCAAACTCTCGTCTTCCTTTTTTTGCATCCTAAAGATGTCATCTCCTCTCATGTCACTACCCCTGCAATATTCCTTATAATTCTCAAGTAACTTGGTCTTCATGTCATCCCAAGTCTCCACAATATTCCTTCCTAAGCTCATAAACCATCTCAATGCAACTTCTTTCAAAGTGGTAGGAAACAAATTAAGCATATGAGCATCAGTGTTGAAGTCATAGCTTTTACAAAGGATATCAAACTCAAATAGGAAAGTGTCAAGATCTTTTGTGAAAATTCCATAGAACTTAGGAAGGACTAAAGTAGGGATATTTTTGAGGTTGTCAACTTCATTTTGATGAGCAATGGGGAATAGAAAAGTTGGATAGTTAGGTTTGTTTCTATGTCTATTCTCATTATTTTCATCACCCATGCCTGCTTGATGAAGTTCCAAAGCAAGGTGATTCTCAATCAGATTTTGGTCTTCAGAGGAAGTGTCAAAACTGGTTAGATTGGGAAATGCATTAGCAAAAGGTTGTACTTCTTCTTCTTCATCATCCCTTGGCAGATTTGGATGTTCAACTAGATGGAATGGATCAGGGTCATTAGGAAGGAATCTCCCATGAGCATCTCTTCTCCTTCCTCTATGCATGCAGTATCAACGTAGTATCAACCAACTCACATAAAGAATTGGTGAAAGAATAGGGGGTCATTATTTTCCTAAGTGATGGGTATACTAAGAGCAAACTTTCAAAAATACTACAACAAGAAAGAAACTATCAATGACTCCAAAGAATTTCCTAGTTTGACACCATCCCCAGCAACGGCGCCAAAAATGTTGGCCTCCTACAATGGTTTAATAACTAATCCTTTAGGGATGTGACTTAGAGATGAACATCTACACTAAGTGCTATCTTACTCATCATGAAGGTGTATTTCACTTGTCAACCCAAGGATGTAAACTTGAAATGGCTTAGCACTATATGTGCACTAGGACTTCATTGCAATCATCCATAAACTAGGAAAGCAACAATGTTGGAAATAAAGTGTTGGAAATAAATCAACTGAAATATTGAGCATAAATCAACATCTACACTAATCATTAATCCACTAGACTGAAATTGAATGACAAAAATGGAAATTCTAGCAAACAGACAGGAAACTACTATGTCTACCTTAGTTGCAGGAACAGTCACATAACAAAATTTTAGTGGCTGCATGAACAGACAGTTGCTAAAACTGGAACTAACTACTAAACAAAAAAATAAATTCTAGACTAATAGATGGAATTCTCACCAAGTGGCCCCCCTTGAATGAGTCTCCCTTACACTAATTCAAATGCAACAACTCAAAATATCATATTATATTATTTCTTGAAAGCATAAGTACAACATCTCAGCAAAAGAACTGTAAAACTAAAAAATGTGAGTACAAACTCAGAATGTCCAACCATATCAAAAGGAGCATCTGACCATTATTTATAGAGAAAAACTACTGACTAACCCTAACTACCTAGGCAGTCAACTCCATCAAAATAGTAGGATGTGACTTATTGAAAGCATAGAAAAAGATGGAGGAAGTTATGCATGCGCTAAATTGGTCAAAGCATACTTGCTTCAACGGGAATCTAGCACAATGCACTCCCTAGATTTTCTCAACAACAAATATGACCATTAAAAAAGGAAGTTACATTCTTTTTACTTGAATTAGGAATTTCCCTCCATGAGAGTTTTCATGCTTTGACTTCTTAATAATCAACTTCATGACTTCTTAGTAACCGACCAGCTGGAAAGAATTTCTCCCACATAGCAGGCTTTGTTGACATCAACATTTTAGTGGAAACCTACAAAAAAGCATTAGCACGCACAAACAAATGTATATCTATAATTACCTTAGTAACATTCATTCAACCACTTGTAAATTCAGCATAGGTAATCCACATAGCATGATAATGTCATTAAAGTCACAGAGATAAACTTATGCCCAAGGTCTATGGTTTTAAGGGAATAACAGAGAAAATGTCAACAACCTAGTGTCAAATTCTATGATAGCAACAACAAATAAATAATAGACCCTATCAAAATTGAGCCATTAAATGAGCTTATCATACATGATTATCACCTAGTATATACTTCTTTAGGTAAGAAATGTAAAAGGTGTTATGCATCCTGGCCAGAGCTAGTGGAAACACAATTCGATAAGCTACAGGATTCACTTCCTCAAGAATCTTGAAAGGTCCTACTTGATGCAGGAATAGTTTGGAAGACTTCCCAAATTTGATGGAACTCTTACGAGGTTTAACCCTCAACAACACCTTGTCACCTATTGTAAAATTTTAGGGTACTCTCTTTGCATGAACATAACTTTTTTGTCTATCGTTAGCTTCAACCAACCTTTTCTTCACAACCCTTACTTGCTCTTCCATTTCAGCCAACATTTCTAGCACCATACTCACTTTATCCTCAAGTCTATCCCAACTTATAGTGGTTCAACACTTTCGGCCATATAATGCTTTGAAAGGAGACATATTTATTGTGGAATGGTAGGAGTTGTTATAAAAAAATCCACTAAAGGAAAGTAGTCTTCCCACTTGTACTAATAATCCATGCAATACATTCTAAGTAGGTCTTCAAGTACTTGATTCACCCTTTTCGTTTGTCCATCTATTTCTGGATGATAAGCGGAACTTATATTCAACTGAGTCCCAAGTGTAGAAAATAAGGTTTTCCAAAACCTTAAGGTGACTCATGCATCTCTATCCAAAATCATCTTCTCTGGAATTCCAATCAACCTAAACACTTCTTGCATAAATTTCCTAGCTATGATAGGAGCTCCATCAATTAGATTCTCAGGTATGAAATGTGCTACCTTAGTAAGCTTATCTACAACCACAAGAATGGAATTGTGCTTATTCCTAGACATAGGTAGTCCTTGCACAAAGTCCATACTTATGACTTACCACTTTCCCTCTGGAATATCATGTGGGTATAACAAGCATGTTGGATGATGATGCTTAGCTTTCACCCTTTGACATTCAAGACACCTAGCTACGAATCTAGCAGCATCTCCTTTCATCCCCTTCCAAAAATATAATGGCTTTACATTTGCCAACATTTTTGTCACTCTAGGGTGTCTAGAGTATGGTGCTTCATGAACTTCTTTCCATACCAGATTTCTTAACTCTTCTGAGTTAGGTACATACATTCTCCCTTTATACCTAAGTAATCCATTTGGTTCAAAATGAAAACCTTCATACCTTGCATCTTGCAAATTGCTTGTGAGTGCTTGCTTAACTTGCATATAATACTCTTCTTTTCATTTTTGCAATACTTGACCTTTAAAGTCAGTTTGAATTATCACTATTGAAGTAATTTTTGGAAATTGGATAGCATCAAATGGTTGTCATTGATGTCAACATAGTACCAAATGTATGAGATGTTTACCAGAAGCTATTTCCTATCAAAGATTTTATTTATCAGTGAATCGGTGTGTTGGTTTTTGGGTTCGAATTCTACCACAAGGAAAGCTATGACTCCAATATCTTAACTATGTCATTATGATTCTCTCAGACAACTATATTCAGGATCTTGAGAATTTTTGTGTTGGGAGCAAGAAGTTATCAATGACAGAGTTTAACTATGCACACTACAATTGTTTCTCTATTTGGTACATCTATGTGGGAGAATCTGCACCTTCTTATGAAGAACATTCAGATGCTATGGTTCCTATGGTTATCTCTTTGATGGTAGTATGATGAGAATCTGATGTTACATCATATTCAAAAGTTGTTTGACCATTTGAAGCTTTTATGTTTGGATCCCAGTCTTGGTCAATCTGACACATGTTATGTATTAAGAAGATTGAATCTACCTTGGGGATGTTTTGTATAGGTCTTAGTCGACTTAATACGATGTACTAAATGAATTATATATAAGATGTTTTAAAGTGGAGAAGTGAAGAAGAGTGAGTGAGAAGTGGGTGTGCGAGTGTGGAAGAAAGGTGTAAGAGGATCCAAGCCTAAATATTTTATCAATTGAAGACCAGAACAAAATTATTGAGAGACGGTTGGGAGAAGCAGTACTACTTATACAGAGCTTCATTTGGAACTGAATTCTACACAAGGAAGGCATATTCCATCAATTCATACTCTTGCAAGTGAGCAATAACTTTTATATTCTAGCAATAAGCCATCCTTTTTATCTTTGAGTTGTAGCCCTGTGGATAGTGAGTCCTTCTATTGGCAGTGAGCCTCAGGAAGTGAGCCTTTTGTAATCAGTTTTGAGATTCTCTATAGTTTGAGTTAATCCTCACCGTGGTTTTTCCCTCATTGGGTTTTCCATGTAAATATGGTGTTATTGTGTTTATGTGATGGTTTTCAATTTTTTCTCTTGCACTTAATGTTTAATCATTTCATAACTGTTAAGGTTTTGTTCCCGTAAATGATTTAAGGGTTAATTTGGGGACAATTGATTCACCCCCCCTCTTAGTTGTCCAATTCAACAATTGGTATTAGAGCCTAGTCCTTTGGAATGAGTTTAACGGATTGAAGGATATCTTGGTATGTTGATAAAAATGGTGAAGGGATCTGACTTGGATGAAGAATTAAGAACAGAGACTACAGAGTCTGAAAATGAAGATCTAAAAGAAAATCTCAAGCAAGAAAATGAATGCATTCAGAAACTAAGGAATCAGATCCAGAAGTTCAAGTTGAAACATAAAGAAGTTAACCAGGAACTAAAGGAAGCAAAGGAGACTGTTGAGAATCTAAGAATGAAACTTGAAGAAAGCAAAAGGGTGGAAGAGAATATGAAATTGGCAATTGAACAAAGCAAGATAGGGGAAGGATGCTTGAAAGAGATTATCAATCAAAAGAGAAAAATGTGATAAGCTTGAACAAGAAGTAGTAACCCTAAGAGCTGATTTGGAAAAAGTGAAAGCTCATGAAGAAAGGTTCAAGACAAGTTCTACAATACTTGATGAATTGATTTCATCTCAGAAACCTACAAAGGATAAAGGTGATCTAGGACTTGAAGAAGGGCAAAGTTCAAAGACTAAACTAGTTTTCAACAAAGTGGACAATCAAAGAAAATTTCAAGGAAATACTTATCAAAACAAGAACCAAAGGAACAATACTAGAAGGTTTCTCATCTGACAACCTAATGATCAAAGGTACCCATCTTTTAATGGCTTTTGTTTCTCATGTAGTAAATTTAGATATAGAGCAACAAAATGTAGAAATAGAATGAGGCAGAATATTGGATTCTTTGTTGGAAAATGTTATGTTTGCAACAAGTTTGGACATAGAGCTACCAAATGTAGAATCTGGATGATGATGAACAAGTTTAATACTAGTAGAAGGATTCAATATTTTCAAGGCTACTGTTACACATACAATATCTTTGGACACAAGGCTAATTAGTTCAGGTCAAGGATGAATGCAAATTCATTTGATCAAGGATATGTTATATGCTACACTTGCAACAAACCAAGACATATCTCAAAATTTTGTAGGAGAAAAGCTAGGAAGAAAAATAATCTGGAATAGAAGATCAAGCTTGTGAACAAGATAGATCCTGAAGAAGTAAGGAGAGAGATGGAAAAAATTTGGAGGAAGAAGGAAGAACCTAAGAACAAGGATGAATCAAATAACCTTGTGTCTACATCTGGTGCAGATACCTCTTCCAAGAACTGAACCCTATAGTTGTTTCAAGGGGAGCAACCATAGAAAAATCTAACAAGCCCCTGATATACGAGGTGTCATGTGATGAAATAAGGATAAGTGAAGTGAATCTTTATTTTGAAGGAATTGGAGAAAAATTTTCCAGAAAAGAAGCAAATTAGGAAAATTACAGAGCTCTTCTTGGTTTACAGTGTATCTCATAAGTAGTTGGCAACTTAAAAGCTAAAAAGCAATAAATGCAAAATTAGGGAAAAATCAGATGAATTCAAGAAAAGCACCATGACTTGGAGAAAAAGGAAGATTATGGAAATGATTCTATTGTACCAGGTTCTGGTACATAGGCTTTGTCATCTAAAAATTGATTGAGCAATTAAGGGGAAGGTACCAACATAGTAAAGTACTAATGATAATGTCATAATCAATAAACTACTTTTTACAATGAAACCCTAAAAGTGACAAGTTAAATGAGGAAGTTGAGTGGTCATTCTTTTTCACATTGCGAATTGAACAAGCTAAGGAGTAAATTACAGCTAAGAGATAAGGAGTTAGGGTTGTTGGCAAGCAAAAGTATGGAGAACAAAGTTGAAACAATGGAGTCAAAGGAAATAGTGGTATTGGATCCATGCAACGACGAATTGCAGAAATTAAGTAAGTTACAGATCGATGAATTTAACCATGAAAAGATTCAAAATTTTGAAGGTTCGCTTTCAGCTGAGCAAATACAAAAGGTCAAGAGTCTAGGGCACAAGGGTTTAGACATTTGGAGCGAATCTCCATAGTTTTTAGATGTAGACATTGTTCGGTTTGTCCTAAGGAGAATTCAAGGTGATCAAATGATCTTCAACAAACCCTATGGGATTACAAAGGAACCAATTGTAGCAATTATAGGGTTATGTAATGATGGACCCATTCCAATAAAGAATTCAGTGAAGAACAAAGAGGTCGAAGCCCTAATTGGAGTGATAGGAGACCAAAGGGCACTTCAAATTCATATTATAGTCGACCCTATGATAAGGTATGTGGCATATATAAGATTTATTTCAGAAATAGGGAAGGCTCTACTTCAGTGATTGTTGATTACATTACGTATCAAATGGTTGAAAAGAATGAGGATTTTGACTTGTGTGAGTTATTGAGGAATCAATTAATGGAGAACATTACTATGACAAAGAATGACAATTACCCTTTTCATTTTGGATCTTTGGTTATATGTTTGATGATGTATTTTCTGAAGTCATTTCCTTTGAAAGAGAATGTTGTGTGGAAGTCAGTTGTACCAGTTGGGAAGAAGGTCTATCGATACTTGGAATGTCTAGCAGAGAAGGAAAATATTTGTAAAGAATACTTTGCAAACAAAATAAATGCATGGATATTTGGTATGGTTTCTAGTCCAGTTGGGATGTCTAAGGCAGGATCTTCCTCTAGGAAGAGGAAAGAAAGAAGAGTCATTTCAAGTTTCCCTCTGGAAATAAAGAAGTTGAAGACAGAGAAGAAGAAAGAAGAAAAGGAAGAAAATACTACAAAGCAATTTGATCTGGTATCAATGAATGATGATGAAGAAGATTTTACTAAAGAGAAGGTGTTGAAGATTCTTGTGTGATTTGATGGACTAAAGAAGATTAGAGATGTTTGGTTGTCCCGACCAACATATGAATAGGATGAGATCTCAAACACCTTGGTTGTTTATATAATTCATAATGATATTTATCTAAGTGAATTGACAAATGTTTTACCAGAAGTATTGATTGAGCATATTGAAGATAGATTAAAGGTATTGTCACCTAGGGAACCAGAAGAAAAAGATGAGATTTAATTGGCTATGGAAGAAAGATGCAGAAATGCACATAAGAGATTGACTGAGAGCATAAATGAATTGAATACATGCATCAAAAGTGTAAACAGTGTGTATAGGTATTGTCTTTGGTGGCCTGCTGCTATCAGAAACTACAGAGCAAAAATTGATGCTATTGAGCTTGAGCTAGATTCTATTGGAAAAACATATAATATCCTTAATGACAAGGATGGAGCGCAGAAGAAAAGGATCAATTCCTTACAGTATGAACTTGCAGACATTCTAGTACAGAGGGATAGTATTGTGAAGGAATTTTGGAAATTCAAAGAGATAATTGAATTGAGATTGGAATAGCTTTCCAGTCTCCTAATGGAAGCTGAGAAAATGAACTAAATATCACTATCCTAGATACTCTTCTGGAAACAATTGATTCGATATTGATGAAAAATAGTATTTGTGTAAACATCAAATTGGTAGTGGATTCCTAGAAGACATTTCTTTTGAAATTAAAAGAAAAATACAAAGAGATATTTTAGGAGAAGAAGGATTGAGGTAAAGAACCATTTTTTATATAATTTTTTTAAAGTCTGTTTTTATAGAAAATTTTAGTGTAACGGGGAGATAAATCTTCCTTTCTTTGCCATTGATGTCAAAGGGGGAGAGAGAACATGAGAAAAGAATGGAAATCATTACAGCTCATCAAAAGGGGAGAACTACAAAGGATGTTGTTGTTGGATTTTCACATATTGTATTGCCATCAGTGAAAAAGGGGGAGATTGTTGGAAATTGGATTGCATAAAATGGTTGTCATTGATGTCAACATAGTACCAAATGTATGAGACATTTACCGGAAGCTATTCCCTATCAAATATTTCCTTTATCAGTGAACCAGTGCGCTAGTTTTTGGGTCCGGATTCTACCACAAGACAATCTATGACTCTAATATCTTAACTTTGTCATTATGATTCACTCAGACAGCTATCCCATTAATGCATTTTTTTAGCTTTCCTCGCAGCCTTTGTACTATGCATTTCACCATGTCAAAAACTCCCATCATAGTTGACTTCCTCTCATATGCGTCAAACATTTAAACTATCTTCGTAAACACTATACATGGGTTGTGTTTACTTGATATGATGTTGGTTTTAAGCACTCTATAATCTGTAAGTAACATCATTCACTTTTCCAGCAATTATATATACTTTTACGCTTTTATTGGTAATTACTAACTATCTATATTTCATGCATTATCCTTGCCATCTTAGGCTTCCATTTTGTCCTTCAAACATGGCCATTGGAAGGCCATTCTATTGCCATTTTTGTGATATATATATATAGATATGTGTTGCACATTTTAGCTAAGCCTTTTTCACTTTATAAGGCAACAACTTTACTCATGTGCCATGTGCTTTAGGTTAGTTTCTTTTAAAGAACTTTTAATATATAAATATATATATATATATATAATCCTTTATAACATATATATATATATATTGTTATCAATACATTATTTGTCAATCAAATATATATAACATATATTAAAACATTTATTTATATATTTGTACGTTTATTAAAATAATAATATATTATTATATATAATATACAATTTCCTTTTTCAAAGATAATGTTATATATATATATACACATATAAATATAATACTCATTCAAATTATACATATACATTAATATACTTATATAAGATATGTATATATATATATATATTAGTTTATGTGATTAAATCTTTGTATTAGGTTTGAGTCTTCCTTCGTATATATGTATACATCAAAGAGTTCAATAATAAGGTAAGGAATATATATGTGTGTATATATATTTATATAAATCCCAATAAATAGGGTATATATATATATCAACCCTATATACACACATATATATAAATATATATACTCCTTACCTTATTATTGACCTCTTGGATATATACATATATACGAAGGAAGACTCAAACCTAATACAACTCGATTTAATCACGTAAACCAACCTAAGGAACAATCAAGAAATCAAAGACCGAAACCACAAACCAATACAAAAAAATCCCAAACCAAAACTGAAGATCACTTACTAATTCCCTAAACTAACTTGACTCGACTTGACCAAACTAGGACATGAGTGTGTGTATGCTCAATTAGGATCATTAAGGGTTACAAGACCAAGTTCTTCTCCTAAGTGATACTCCCCCTCTTGTACCTGAGGGCTTGATTCATTTTCCTACATCCAACTTAGTGCATCAAGAAGGTAGTTAGTTGTTCACATGAAACTCATTTGCAACATTAAAGCATTAAAGTAATCACATTGCAATACATATTCATTCATCATATTTTCCATCACTATAAAACATAATCATTCCTTTAAAAACAATAACATCTTAATGCATATTTTAGTATCTCATTCACCTATTAAACATATTAAGGTCGTGGTTTATATTTATCATCATATTTACTCATGAAGGTAAAAGTAACTTGGTAACTAAGAGATGGGGTGTAACATAACCCCCTTCTTCTATTGCTACTTCTCCATCTATCTCCTCATCTTTTCCTTTAAAAAATTCTAAACCATTCTTTAATAAAACTAATTCTACTCCAAAATTCTCTAAAAACCTAATGCTAGCCATGTTAATACCTCCTCTTCCTCCTCCCATTTCTTATTTTCAAAATAAAAAACCACTCAAAAATTCACTCACCTTGATGATCCAATTCATTATGTAATTAACCAATTCATTGCCTCCAATCCTATCACTCTTCCTATAATCTACCCTTTAGATACTTATATTCCTCTCTCATTTTTTTATTATTCGAAATATTTCTATGAGTTCCATTGTCTCCTAAAACATGATCCAAAAAAGTGTATGGGTTGGGACATAAGGTATATTATCTCATTGATAACAATGTAATGCATGTTATCCCTTTGGTAACATCATAGCTAAGGCAGCAACAAATGAAGTTTCTAAAAAATGGAAGTGATGAGCACACTGGGAAGGAAAAGGAGAGGCATCAGGAGTTTCAAAATTGTAGAGCACTAGGATGAAGGTTTTGACGATGATGAGGATGGAGGTTGGTTGAGTTCTAACATTGTTGAGGTTGGAGGTTGGTTGCTTGCTGCTCAGCTTGTTTGTGCTAGTGGTCATCTTTCCCTTCTTCTCACCTCTATTGAATAGGTTTGTTTGTCCTGGTGCAGGTCATTGCTATTCATTTATCCCTCTGTGCAGTTGTTTGCATATGGTTTTTCTCCCTTGTGTGCTAATTTTGTCTTTGGTTGGATTGGGGCATCTTCTTGGGCTCCTTTTGTGGCTTCTAGGAATGGGAGTTGGTCTAATTTTTCAAAACTTTCTGATGGAGGTGGCATTGTTGGTTTCATCTTGAATGGAGTTGTTGATGCTTTATGGCTTGGTGTGGGCCTTTGGTTGGATCTCTTCCTCCTGGGTGTTTGGGGGAAGTTTTGGCTCTCTCGATGCTTTGCTAGTATTGGTTTTGTCACTGTTGTTCCCTGTGTTATTTTGGTTCTTCCTGTCATGCCTCATTCTCTTGCTCGAGTCTATGGGGTTGTTGTTCCTATGGGTTCGGGGACTGTTTTGGATATGTCCTTGTTATCCTCTTATTGTGTGATCCTATGGTCTACTTTCCTTGAGTTGCAGATTCTAATGCATTTGTTCTAGGTGCTTCTTCCCACCCTGCCTTTCTTCTTCTTTGCTTTGAACCTGTGTCTTGGGGGGTGTGATGGGTGTCTTGGGTTGTTAGTTTGGTGTTGGGGGTTAGTTCCTCTGTTGTCATGATTTGTGGTGTTGAGCTAGTTTGGTGGGTTATGGTTGGCTATGGGAAGTGCTACCCTTCGGTGGTTGCTTCTTTGTTTCGGGTTGTGGATGCTTCTATGGCCTTTCATGACATGGTTAGTTATAGATTCTGCTACTACAGAGTGTTGGTTCTGTCATTTTTTTGCTCTGGGTTGGTGCAATATTGGGTGCTTGGCTTGGGCTCGGTTCATACTAAACCTTTGATAAGTTTTTTGGTGAAGGCCCATCTTTTTTGGGTTTGTCTCGTGAAGGATGCCCTACTTTCCTTGTTGGTTAGTTTGTGCAAGGGTGTGGACTGGTTTTGGGCTAAGGCTTGTGCTTGGTTGGTGGTTGTTTCAGTGATGATTTCCATTCTCAGGAGGATGGTTTTGGGTTCTTGATTGGTTGGTAGCCCCTTGTGGTGGTTGGTGCTTTCTCTAAGGAAGGAGTTGTTGGTTTTATGGTGGCCTAGGTCGATTATGTTGGTTGGGAGGTTGGTTTTGTCCTTCCTTTTGTTTCTATCATTTTGGGTGCCAAAGGAGGAGGTGTTTTCCTTTTCTACTAGAGTTCTTGCTTTCTACCATGTTCTACTAACGTTGTATTCAATAGAGGTGAATATTGCTCCTATTGAGGTGGAGCTGGTGGTTGTGGAAATGGTGGGAATTTATTCTCTCTTCTATTGGTTCCTATTGAGGTGGAACGTGCTTGCTCTGGAGGGAGGTATCTTTGGTAGTTTTGGTCCCCACTTCTTCCGCTCCTATAGAGGGGAGCCCTATCCTTTTGAGGTGGTTTTATGGTTGGTGTGTGGTTGGATGGTATAGTTTGAAGAACATTTCTCCATAGCAACTTGGGTTTTTTACCCCTCTTCTTATGGGAATCTATTAGGCTTAGTTTTTCCAAAATTGAGCAGGAGTTTTGTTGCAGGTGGTTTGTTGCCTGACTATTCCAGGTGGTTTTTTGGGCCCTCGATATTTTGGTGGGAATCTATTAGGCTCAATTTTGTCTATTATGAGTGGAAAGTTTTTTGTGGTCTAGTTGTTGCAGGTGGTTTGTGGCCTAGTTGTTTCAGGCAGTCTGTAGGGTTTTCTGTGTTGTGGGTTGTTTCTTGGCTCATGGCTTTGTTAGTTTGTTGACTTAGGACTATTGTGGTCCTGAGTGGTCTATCACTCCTAGTTATCTAGTGGCCAGGTGTTGTTTGTTCTTTTTTGTGTATCTACGGTTCTTCTGCTGGTGATGTTTTGTTTCATTGGCAAAGTTTGTTACTTTGTTGTTTGGAAGTGTCCTTTTTTTAGCTCTGTAAAAGGTTCTTGGTCCTTTCAAAACCTTGCTTACCTTATCAAAAACAATGCAATGCATGTTGAGGGCTATAATAATAAAGGAAATAAATGTATAGATACTCCCAAAAAAATATACAATACATTTACACAAATCCATTCCATCAACATGATTACTTGAATCCTACATCTATTCTTTCGATTACTCTAACTTTTCCTTTCAAACCACAATTATTTCCCTTTGATAAATTCATTAGTGCTCTTGAAACGCATGATTATCACTCTTCTCTTCTTATTAATTCTTCCTCTTCTAAGATCCCTACTAATGGTTACAAAAATTCTATCTACGTGGAAGGATTCATGGCTTTTATGTCAACATAAATATTTAGGAGTTTTGATATCACTACCACCTTTAGTAGGAGAATTATTGAACATTTAGAATTGCATTAAAATGTTTTAAATTTACATTGGGATGTTTAATTTTTTTCACCATTTATCCTAAGGAGTTACACTTTATCATATTGATCATACTTTAGATTTGTTTGGGATTCTTCAAGGTCATCCTTAGGTTGACCAATTTGAAGCAATACCTTTATCTATCCACCAATGTTTTAAAGTTATTAATTTTAATGAGGTGGTAACCATCCTATATCATTAGTATCAATTTTTTTTAAGTTTGGAAAATTTATTATTGTTTATTTCATTTCTACCCATGGCCTTCCATATAAATATCAAAGACACCCTCTTTTTGTTAATAAGTGCCTTAAAGAACATTAAGCCTATACTCATGTTGGTGATCTTAATATTACAGTGTATCCTTTTGTACTCTAATCCCTAACCTCTATAGGGTAAATCATGCTCCTCCTTCCCATTCTTCTAAAGATAATGCTATCTCTTCCTCCATCACATCTATTGTTGAACTAGTTAACTAATCTCCTAAGACCAATTCTAATTTAGCCAAAGTTCATCCTTCTGAACCCAAGCCCAATTTTAGTTCCTCCATCCTCGTTGTTACCATGTCTTCTACACACACCTATCATTAATAATTTTCTCAATTATCCATCCCATTAATGTCCTACTCCCCCTAAACATAAATATATTCCCCAATTTTCACCTAGCCCAAAAATAATTTCCATCCAACATAAGCCTTAACTTCCACTCCCAATTGATTCCTCTACACCACTTCCTACACCACTTGATATGACTACAAATTCCTCTTTTTTCCTACTACATATTTTCCTCAATTCTTAATAATTCTCCTCCTTAACCTATTTCTTTTATTTCTACCATTTCCATTTAAATTATTATGTCAAATTTTTTTTCTACATATACTTGGTTTATGGCGCCTATCTCATCTCATGAGAAACCTCCACTTGAGTTTTTTATTAGTGGAAAAAATAGGTTTTGAAGGGACCCAAAACCCTTAACAATCAGGTTTTGAAGGGACCCGAAACCCTATATGTGAATGGGAGATATACCTATGCTAAACAAGAACAAAACACACAAGGATTAGTCAAGTTAGCACATATAAATCACATTCCCTATGAATTCTTGAAGACACAAAGCATGGAAACAATCAAAGCAAAGCATGAAACAATAAACAATGCATAATGGAAACCTAGCTTAATACTTCAAACCTCAATCCCATAGGGGGATTGGTGCCATATTGATGTGGAACATTGGACCTTTCCCAATCCCTCGTTGAATAAGCTTCAAGATTTGTTGTCCAAAGTGATGAAATGACGCAATGTGGTGATGAACTCGAGATAAAATGATGAAGAAAGCATATGATTGTATATCAAAATGAGTAGATTAACAATGCATGAGATGATGGATTCCAAATGGATGTAATAAATGCCAATTTCCTTCAAAGATAATGACAACTATAATCCAAATCAGGTCTGAACCTAATTTGTTATTTTAAAAATCCTGAGCATTATCTCAGAATGGCCTAGATTGTATTTTTGCAAAGGTTTTTAGTATTTTCCCAAGTTCAAATCATTTGGTTGTTAACCCCCTAGGTTTGTATATTGAATGGGTCTTACATTAAATTTCATGTCATTTAATCCATTTCATGTTTTGTGGGGTGTTTAGACCTTATGTTATATACTTTGTAAAAACAAAAGGGGTGTATTTTATAATAAAACATTATGAAAGGCATTTTATGCTTTTTAGAAGATTATTTCATTGAAAGCCACATGAAGGTGAGTAAAGGATTAAGTTAAAGTTTTATTTTTGAAGCAACGAGGGAAAATTCACATAGCTTTCCTTGCAAAAAAGCAATTTTCATTGGTTTTTGGCAAGAGGACTGAAAATAGCACAGTCTTTTCAAGGAAAGACTAAAATTTTGCGAGGGAAGCTTTGTTTGCAACTTCTACATTCTAAAATGGATGTCATTACTCTTGCTTGTTGTGTCACAAAGGAAAGTTTCAAATTTTCTGGGGCAATCATCTAAGTTTCACCCAACTAAGATCATGGAGTAGTGTCATGGCAGCATTTTTGAGCATTTTCAACTTTCATTTGCATGGTTGGTTGTTCCCTTTGCCTCTTTTCTGTGTTTTCCCATCTTCCTGGAGTTGCTTTGTTTCATTTCTAAGTTGCAAAAATAAATAGAGTGTTCTTGTCTTATATTCTTGCATATCAATGTCTTCTTCATCTATTTGAAGGCTCTTCTCCTTATACCCATGCGCTAGGGTTGCATTTTAGTGCATTGAATGCATTTTCATTAGAAAAGGATACCTTTTGGTTTCCTCTATTATTTGGAATGCTGCAAGTAGTGCTTGAGTTTTTTTTATGCTTTAGACCTTGGTTAATGAGATAATTGCAAGAAGGTTGCTAGTCTCCTATGCTTTTAAAAACCTAGGGTTTTAAGGAGGCAGCATAGGACTATTTTACAATAAGCACTGGTGGTTTTGTAGAGAAAGAGTGGGTATTCAAGGTCTCTTTATGAAGGATTTTGTTGCTTTTATATTGTAATATTTTCATCCTAGCAGTCAAGCTTCAAGGGTTTATGCAATCAAATAAACACAGTAGGCATTTTGAAAACATTGACCTCAAATCATTTAGTGTTTCATTGTCGAAAGCATTGTGCAAGGTTGAAAAGGCAATAATGATTAGATGGATGTTAATGTGTTTGAACATATTAATGAGGGATTGATCTCACTCCTAGTGACTGTGAGGGTTAATGACCTCCAGGTAGATGTTGATGTGTTTAAGTATGGGGATATTATTTTGACTATAAAAATTAATGGTGTCCAAGTGATTATAATAGTGGTAGCTTTGGTTGAGTCATGACTTCCATGAAGGCATGAATGTAGTCACCTACTGCCTAGACAAAAGAGATCATTTGGGAAATCATGGATAATATTGCAACATTCTAAGAGGGAAATCTTTGGCAATCAGTAGTGGAAATGGTATGATAAAAGGGTTTTCATTGTCATGGTGAGTGCCATGAGGTACAATATTCATGTGTCATCCCATAATTGAATAGAGCACAATGTCAAGTTTCATGTTGTGAACATAGTTACTATGATGCCCATGCATGATGCAGATTGTTATTCATAGTCCATTAGCAGCAGGAGGTATTAAGGCATGAGATTATAGTGCCAAACTTCAAGAAGCTTTCAAGTTTGGATGCATAGTTTCTAGAGATGGATATGGCCTCAATGTTCAATAATGGAAGCCTCTTTGTTGAATAAATCATAAGGGTAGTCATGCTAAATTTTTAGTCACAAAGAAAGTATGAGACAAAGGCAATATCTTTAAGAGTGATGGTGACTAACTAGGTTTTGATACAATCTATAAAAGGGGTCTAAATACAGTGACAATTGTAGTATTTCCAAGGGGATTCATAGTCATGGTGATGTTATGGACTTGGTGCCTTCAAACATAATAGATACACGTCCTATAGGCATGTTGATGATAATAAAATACACAAGAAAACAATGATCTATCATTTAAAAGGCTAAATAAAGTTCATGTTACTTATGACAGTGTTATTAAGGCATGATGAAAAGTTTTGGGACAGTCTTATAATGCAAGGGCATGCACTGGAAGGGTTTATCAATGAAACCCTTGGAGACTATTCAAATGCAAAACCCTGGAAAATCTGCCACTATGAGATACCTTTAGGGTGACTATAATAAGCATTTTTGTATGAGCTGTCAAAATTATCTTGGCAGGAGATATGTGTTTTGTCCAAGATTCAACATGGAAGGTGATTATGCAAGTGAAAATTTGTAGTGATAAAATGAAACCCTAGGGTTCCATGAGCTCAAATCTTGCACAATATACATAGTCATAGAGATTATAGTGGTAATCACAAGTTCAAGAATGTTTCATACTTGGAAAATAAGAGATAACGAGCATTTCGACTAGGAATGGCAACTAATGACAAAGTAAGTGCTCAAGAGAATCACTGCCAAGTTTTCAAGTTTTGAGGGTAGAGATTTTGATGTCAAGAAGGAGCATACCATACACAAGAGGTTTGTGATGGGTGAATGGCCATGAAACAAAATTTTGAGGAAGATGTGACCTATTTTCAAGATAATTTACATTCACAATGGAAATCAAGTCTAATACAAACCTCTATGAGAGGGATAAAGGAAATGTTGCAGCAATATTTTGAGACTGAAGGACAATTGCACAGAAGGAGCTAAGGTTTAAGGTAGTTGACAGTGAGAATCCAATTTCAAGATTTGAGTATGACCACCGCTATTGATCTCACATTCAATGGATCAGATAATAATATGGGAAATGGCATCTATTGTTTGTTAGAGGAGTTTCTAACACTTTGTTCATTCCTTTACAAGTTCAATTCAAAAATTGAATACAATATGGGGGCACTACCATAATGTTGACTACATAAAGTATGGCAATGTGCTCTTATGCATGATCTTGTGAATATAGGGTATTTATTACTTTAAGGTGTATCACGCATGGTTGTGTACAATGTCAAGATCCTTAATGCTAGGAACTTTCACAATTATAGCCATGACTTTAAAATATAATATCTTAGTTTGCATGGAGGGACTGTCACAGTGTTAGTTTCAAGAAGTGTCCAAAGTTTGAATGCATGAGCTTCCAGGTTTGGGGTGCAAGTGAAGCATGTTCCTTTTTGCTCATTACATGTGTTCAATGTTAGTGATTACATTTTAGGTTCATGAATCAACCTAAAAATAGTGATAGTATTAATCATCATAAAGGGAAATCACTGTCATAGTGATTTCATGAACATATTGCAAGTGATATCATCTAAGAGGTACCAGATATAGGAAAGTGCAATGAAAAAATTCTTGTAGTAGTGAGCAAGGCATAGTATTTGGTTTCCTATAGCAAGAACAATGATAACATCCCTGTTGAAAGCACAATTTAGTAATAATCATGCACAGTTCAGAATCTCAGTCATAGTCCATTGTCAACATAAGGTTTCAATGACATGTGATCTCAGGGATATTGGGCAGTAAGGAGGTGATAGTCCTCTCAAAGGCACCTAGATAGTGATTAGAGGCTAAGCAATGACAAGGACAGTGAATGACCACAATGAAAGACTTAATGATAGTGACTCTAAAAATTCATCCAAGATTAGAATAGATTTTGGAAAGCCAAACACAGAAAACCTAAGAGTAGATAAGCTTGATAATGATGGATTTCATTTTATTGGTTCAAACTTATCTAGTGGGGACATATTAATTGGAAAGGTGAGTTCACAGCCTTCTGATGCAAACTTCAACCTCAGAGTTGAAGCATATAGAATGAGGAAGGGTTAGTCATGTTTTAATGTCAAATAATGAGGGTGGAGGGAGTTGTAGGATTTATAGAAGAGTAAGAAAATATGCCTTTTACAATAGAAGGCATTGTTATAGATTTTTTCATGAATCCAGATGCATTTCCTTCAAGACAAACACCTGGATAGCTTTTTGAATGTGCCTTATCAAAGATAATTATGTCAAGTGGCATTGTTGGTGATGTAACACCTTTTAGTCCTATCACCATTGAATCCATTACTGAACAACTTCACAGAATGCAGAATAAAGTGACAATGATAGGTTTCAAAGAGAATTTCAAATGAAGGTTTGAATGCATGGGTTTTAGAGATGGATACAATCATAGTTCCAAGTGAACATGATGCAGATATATAGTCATTATTGGTTGATAGGGTGAGGTGACAATGCATAAATACCTCGGTTAATTGAAGGCAATGAATAACAAATAGTTCCTACTGATTGATTTCCTATCATGGTGAAATCACAACTTTGCTACTTGAGTGGTCTATTGGAAAAAAGAGATATCATGGCATTGTCTCGGGGTCAGGAGTGTTAAGTTACAGATTTGAGGGGATTTTCAAGGATAATTGCTTGTTTTGAGGACACAATTTTATGAAGTTTGATGTCAAGGTCAAATTTCCTTGTCAAAGCAACCTTTCCAAATCAGAAATACTGAGAAATTTTCCTATTCTAAAGGATTTTAGTAGTGATTTGTGGCAGGGTCAGAATTCAGATTGCAACAAGGAAGGTTTCAATCACCTACCCTGAAGCTCAGTTTGGAACAAAATTTGTTTGAATTATTTCAAGTGACATTGAAGTGCAAATTAGATGTGACTAGTATTGATTGTTTGGATTGATGAATGATGAAAGATAAAACTAGATAAGGAACATATCCTTGTCAAAATATTCCATGGGCTAGTGATTTGGATTTTTTCTTCAAAAGTGTTTTGACCAATTTGATTTCATGTTTGTCAATGTTTAGATCACCACATAAGTTAGAAGATATGGATCAATATTTATTCCCAAAGCAAGATGTAAATATCTGCCCCCAATGTCTAGCAATTTATGGAATTTCATTGGTGGATTTTCATGATAAGATAATGTGTTTGAATAAAGAATTCTCATTTGGATAATGCTTCATGGCTCATATAATGTTGGGTAGGATAAGATCAATGACAATGACCCATGTCAAGATTTTCACCATAAGCAAATGTAAAGTGTACACTAAATTTTTTTCAAGATCAAGATAATTTGGAAGATGGATGTAGATAGATGAAAATGGATTGTATAAATGGTTCGTGGATGAGTGGATATATTATGGACAAGATGGATGGAAATGTTGGAGTTTATTATGAATGGGATAAGATGCTTCCACCTGAATTAGCGCACACAAATGCTCGATTCTACACATGACGGTTGTTTTCTAGGTTTTCATCATGGTACTTGTCCAAAGCACCACCATAGTGGTTTTCACTGGAGGATGATTTTTATCTTTACTATTTGCATGATTTTTTAATTTATTTATTTTTTGTGAAAGATTTTAAGTTCATGATGAACCACCTAGTGGTGCTAATGTAGATGTTTGTGTCATAATGTGCCACCGATATCCTACTTGAAGAAGTTGTTTTGCTAAGATATGTGCACTTGAAATGCAACTTTTGAAATTCCTGATATGCTTTACTGATAGTAGAGTTAACTTTATCTTTGTGCACACATTTCAATAAAATTCCTTTTGAATCCTTATGATGAAGGGTGGCTGTCAATACATATTCAATGTGGGAATTGGATATCATGCATGGAGGAGTGGATGGTGGAGTGTGTTTAGGAATAGGGGATGGATTAGTTGACAACTTGGAACCTTTGACTCTCCAAACTTGAGAAGATGAGCAATGATGGGTGGATACGGAAGTGTGCATGGAATTAGGACCAACTGCTTGATATACTTTGTACATTGCTTGAGAAGCCTACTTTTGATTTCGGATGTCTTTGATGGATACATTTCCCTTTTTATTTCACCCCAAAGTTTATTTGACTAATGGAGTTTGATAGGGATAATCTATCTTTGTATTTTTTGGTATCCATGTGTATTTAATTTATTCATTATGCTTCACAACTTCTTTTTCTTTGATAAAGTTCTATGTGCTTTGATTCAAATCTTTCTTTTGATGTTGGTCCCAATTTTTGGATGGGGCGATGGGTGGATGAAGATTCATGATGTGGTTGGTTGTAGTATTAGCATTGGTTTCACCATAAAGATTCTTCATACTCCCTATGTTGATGTTTGCTTGAAATGAAGTTTCCCCTAGTATTGTGGAAGTAGTACCTTCATGCTTTGATTATGTTTGTTTTGAGATGTCCTGTTTAGCAAGCATTCTTTGATAAATGACCACTATAGATGATGTTACTTCAATTTTTTGCTCTGCTAACTCTAGAATATCATGTTTGGTCGGACCTATTTCCTTGAGTGGATAATGTTGGATATCTTCATACATGATGTCCTCAATCTAAATTTGGGATATATCTAATCCTAATGTTGACAACTCATCCTGACTGTAGGAATCAGTAACCTCATGTTCTTGTGTAATAATGTCAAGATTAAAGGAATCTTGTTCTGAATGAAGATCATCTATGTGTCCATCCAAAGAAAGCATCTCATGGGTATATGGAGGAGTATGTGTTATATAGATATGATCATCATTTGTGACATCTTGTATAGTTTGGAGAATTCCCATTAGATCATGGTAGCATCTTTGAGATACAGATTCTTGATCTTGATTAATTTTGGAATTGCTTTCGATGTGCTTTGGATCAAGTTCTTGACATGGGTCAATTTCAAATGATGGATTTCTTACAAAGGGTTCTTGGATATATTCATTAGGCATGGGAAGTGGCTCAATATCCTCTTGACCTTTGAGTGGATTTGGATCAAGTGTTGAGTTGAAGATTCCTTCAATATCTACAACCATGAGGTCAAAGGATGTCAATATGTCTTGGAAAGGACCATTGCTAGACTTTGGTGAAAGATGTTGATCATGATTTGGAATAAATTCTTGAGACATGTCCTCTAACTCGTTGGGTGATGTAGAGGCCTTATCAACATGATCACTAGTGGGTGAATCTTGATCATTTTCCTCAAAAATTGTGGTGGAGATATTGTCAATGTTTTCAACCATAGGATCAAATGATGTTAACATTTCTTGAAATGGATCATTGTTGGATAATATTGGTGGATTTTGATCATGATTGAAAATTGACTCTTGATGTATGTTGATTTGATTGTTGGATGAGGTAGAAACATCTTCAAGGTTCTCATTGATGGATAGATTTTGATCATTGTTTCCAACAATTATGGTGGAGAGATTGTCATTGCTATCACTAGTGGTTGAATCTTGATCATTGTCCTCAACGGTTATTTTTCCTTGATCAAGAAGTTCTTGGATGAGATTTTTAAGTTGAATACAATTTGATGTTTTATGAAGATTTTCTCTATGATACTCACAATAAGCTCTACCCTTATTCCAAGGGAGGTTTATGATAGAGTTGAAAGCACTTAATTTTGAAAGAGTGATCAGTTTTGAATTAACTAGATTGTGTAATGCAGATTCAATTGGCTCTCCAAAAGGAGTGTATTCACATTTGTTATATTGTGAGGTTTGTACTTGTTGAGATTGACCTTGTGGTGATTGATCTTGGAGATTTGGTGATTGATCTTGTTGTTGAGGTTGTTCATTTTGATATCCAACTTCTTGACATTGAAGATGTTCTTGATGAGGTTGTGGACACAACTCAATGTTTTGATGACATGGTTTAACCAATGGGGGAGTGTGTCTACTTTGGGATGGAGATGTCTCTTGGTGCAATGAATCAACTATTTTAATTTGATGTCGCAAAATTGGATCTTGATTTTGATTTCAACACTCTTGATATAGTTGATTTGGTTGTTGGTCAAGCAAATTTAGAATATACAATTGTGATATTTGTATGGAATCATGCACAAATTAATTTTGAACAATGTTTTGATTTGGGATGATGTTTATATTTTGAATTATAGGTTGACATTGAACATTGTTTTGGTTTTGAAACACATTGCTTTGATTTGGGTAACTTTGATTTTGCATGAAGTTACCTTGATTTGGATCAATACAATGAGTTGTTAACATATTGTTTGGACTTTGAACAATATTGGTGTGATTTGTAAACACATCTATCCCATAGCTCACCAAGTTTGGATTTTATATGTTAATGTTTGGTAAGTTTTCATTTGGTATATTCATATTTGGAATGTATTTATTTGATGGGATAATGTTGTTTTGTTGAAAACTCGTGTATTGATCATTTGGTTGATAGATTTGTAAGTTTTGACTTTGATTTAAATATACCATAGGGAAAGGTGATCCAAAATTTATATTGGGACTACTCACATTTTTTGTATCATTGGGGTTGGTAAGATATAATGATCCCATGTTTGAATTGTATAAATGTGATTTTTGATAATCGATTGGTATTGTAAGGCTTTGATAGTCTGGTTGATTTAGATCACTTATGATGTATGAATCAAGGTTAAATATCCCATGTCTCTCTTGTGTTTTGATCTTTTTGCAAACGTGATAGGATCTAAGGGGTTTAGGATCAATGATGAGATGAAGGATGAAAGGGTGAATGAAATGGGTGTTGAACTTTAAGAACTTTGGTCAATACTAGACTTAGGGTTTGATTTTGATGTTTTGATTTAGATAATGAACTTGTGAATCCTAAGATGGACTTGTGACCTTAGGAAAAACTTGTTCATATGATTGCTAAGTTAATTAAATGTATGAGAAAGGATGCATTCCCACACACCTAACTAAACAAGGTGATTTTGATTTGGTTTAATGATTTACCCAAGTCTAGAATATTGATGCTTCTAAAGATCTAAAGTTGTTTGTGGAATGGAAATAATAAATGTTTTGGATGAATGAAATGATTTCTTTTATCCTAAATTAACCTAAGAGGGACTTTGTTTACAATACCAAGATAGTGAATAACACGATTTTCCCTATGAGTATCTCAAACCAAAAGATCAATGTTTTCTTGGAAGACCATAAGACAAAAGATAACAAGCACATCTGTGGGGTTCAATTTGATTTAATATTGATTAATGACTTGATTTTACCACATCCACTTGTCTTGATTAGATTTTCAAACTAGAAGTAGACAACTTTGAACATCTTTCATCTCATGTGGAAATAAAGAGGCTAAAGCTATAGTTCCCTAGGTTTACTTTGGAATTATGTGAATTTAGATATAAGTCTAAATATTTAGAAGCCTCTAAAGATAAGATCCTTAGGGACAAGCAGTAATATTGGGCTTTTCAAAGGTATTCACATCAAATCCAAAGGGTTTGAAATCTCCATGATTGTTCAATGTTTGTTTTCTTGTTTTGGAACCAAACAATGTGTTTTGATAGATCACCAAAGACAATCTTTACAACCTAGAAAGGTACGTATCTTTGACAATGGGCTTACCTCATGTCTCAAAGGGATGATTTTCAATGCAATTAATGGAGGAGTGAAGAGGTACGTTAAGATTGAACTCTTAACCTCTACGCCTCAACCAAAAATCAAACTTGGTAAGTAACTTCTTGGAAGTAAATTCCAATGCACCATTCTCAAGGAACGTTTCAGAATCAGACTTGGTTGGCCACTACACAAGGGTTATTAATGACAAAAAATCGTGAAAAATGAACTAACATGCATCTACTTGACCACTTAAGTCTCTTTAACTATTCTCGTTCCACTTAAGGTGTGGGATTAGGTGCAGTATGTTTATAAGCCTGGATTGAAGCTACTTTCTCATGATTTCACAACCTTTAATATAGTCTACTAGTAAATTTTCTTGCAAGAACTTGAAGATGATTCCTCTCTTAAGGGTGACTTAAAAAAAAGTAAAAGAAACCCAAAGTGTTTCTCGTCACCCAAGATTGCACGAAGCGTAAGGGGAGAGGATACGCACTCACAATTTTCCACAAACAAAATCACTCACACAAGTCACTTGTTCTTTTTATCCTCTCAAAGCAATGATGAATTATTTTTAAGCACAAAACTAGATGTGAAGTTGTTTTGTTCAATTTTAAGCAAAGATATCAATGAATAATAAGTGAAGTGTTCAATTTTAAACCAACTTTGAAAACAACATTACCATGGTTAATTTTAGAGCCCAATTGAAAACTAGTTAACCTAAAACATGAAAGAAACGATAGCACATGATGGGTTATTTTCCCATGAGTGTTTGAAAACACTGTTATAATGAATATCAAATGTTTTTCAACTTCAATGCTCCATGCTCATTTTCAAACCTACAATCCATGATCCAAATGTTATGTGAAATCAAGAAAACAAGAAGATATTAGGGTTAGATAAATTATTAAGCATTAAAACCCTACAACCTAGACCAAGTTGCAATGTGATTTTACTTTAGGTACAAAATTGAAAAATTTATCTTTACCAAAATTGAGAAACACCTACACTATTTGCATAGATCATGAAATTCTACCCCATTTTGAAAAAAAAACTCTAAAAAAGACCCACGCATGACCAAGATATGGCCATTTGAAAATGGAGTGCAAAATCAAGAAAACAAAAGCAACTCTATTTTCAATAGCGACTCTATTTTGCAATGGTAACTCTATATCATTGCAATAGCGACACTATTTAGCAGTAGTAACACTCTGGTGAAAAAAACAATAGTGATGCTTTGCACTAAACCAGGGAGCTCAATAGCAACTCTGTGATGAGGAAAGCGACTATGTTTGCAATAGCAATGCTTTGTATCATCAATAACAATGTCAGGTTTTGTAGCCTGCAAAAACACATGAATTTCAAGAAAAATAACTCAAATTTAAGTGGTTAAGCCCTCCTAGCACCAAAATGTGAATGAGAGATATACCTATGCTAAAAAAGATTAAAAAACACAAGGATTAGTCAAGTTAGCACATATAAATCACATTCCCTATGAAATTCTGGAAGACACAAAGCATGGAAACAATCAAAGAAAAGCATGAAACAATAAACAATGCATAATGGAAACCTAGCTTAATACTTCAAACCTCAATCTCATAGGGGGATTGGTGCCATGTTTATGTGGAACATTGGCCCTTTCCCAATCCCTTGTTGAATAAGCTTCAAGATTTGTTGTCCAAAGTGATGAAATTGATGCAATGTGATCATGAACTCAAGCTAAAATGATGAAGAAAGCATATGATTGTGGATGAAAATGAGTAGAGTAACAATGCATGAGATGATGGATTCCAAATGGACGTGATAAATGCTAATTTCCTTCAAAGATAATGAAAAAAATGGATGATTGATGGATGAAAATGAGTATAATGACTTTGCATGAGATGATCCATCTATTTCCAATAGAAGAGCTTTCTATTTATAGGACTCAAGGGTTGGAATAAGAGTTGAAATTAGATAAAGTGGGACTAAAATGAGGATCAATAGCCAAGTGATAAGTTTTGCAAGGCTAAGAGAAGCAATAGGGATATGTGCCTCACACATGTGTGAGCACATTTTGGGAAGAGGGATGTGTAAGAGGATTTAAGGCTTAGGTGGCTTGTGTAAGAGGGGTGTAAGAGAGAATTTAAGGAATGTGGTTGGGAATGTAAAGGAATGTTGGTGAGGATGTAAGAGGGGTAAATTCCATCGTAAGAGACAAGATGGAATGTAAGAGGAATTTAATTCCTTTGTAAGAGGCATTAAAATCATTAAAATCACTTGTAAGAGTCTTTTAAAGCCTTTGGAGGTAAAGTCAACAAGTGGGTTGTTAAGAGAATATCCCCATGGAATATCCATTTGTGAGGAAAATGCCTTTTTATTTAATTAGAAGAAATTAATTTCATGTGCAAAGGGGGTTAATAAACCATAGGTTTATTTAACCAAGGTGGAGTCAAAAGCTAGAGGATTTGCTAATGAAGATTAGCAAGTAGTTTAAGGTTAAGTAATTCAGAATTAATTAACTTAGGTGGGTTAGGGGTTTGTGACATTTAACTAAATAGTTGGATTTATTTAATTAAATGAGATGAAAATTAGTGAGAAGAGGATGAATTAACCTGATAAATTTAATTATTTTATTAATAGGAGAAAGTGGTGAATTTAATTTAAACAATATAGATTATTTAATTAAATGGTTAGTCTGAAGTGATTTAGGAGGAAATGGTGTTAATTAATCATATTCAAATGTGTGATACTGATCAGGACTATTTAAGTTTCTACAAGTATCAAATCAAATAATGCTACCAAGAGATAAACCATAGTCAACTAGCAGCCAAATCACAATAGTCACAAAGGATATGAACAAGTAAAACTAACTACATCTAAACAAGGTAACAACCCCATAATAGACCAACTCAAGAAAAAAAATAGACCTGAGACTAAGACGTAGAATCAATGGTGGCCTTGAGCCTGATAAAACTTACATTTTAGCCAAAATATGTAGATCCAAGATCCCATCAAAATTCTCAATCTCCACCTCAATAAGAGACAAGTGAACAAAGATAAAATAAAGGTAATAAAATCTCCCTTTCAAAACCTCCAGCTTACCAAAACTCCCCACCTCAATAAGAGAGTAAGAAGGCAAAGCATAACAAAGGGCATAAAAAACCCCCTTGCAACAACACCCAACCTCTCCATCCAAACTAATATCCTCCTCAATAGGAGAAAGCTCCACCTCCAAAGGAGAAGCCAAAGAGGGGGCCAAGCGAAAAACCTCAAAACCCTCAACAACATCCTCAACCTCCACCTCAATAGGAGTCAAAGTTTGAAGAACCGGGAAGAGAGTGTAAAGAGCAACAAAAAGGGAAACAACTCCCTTTAACCTTGAAGCCATATGGGTCGTCAAAAAAATAAGATTATCAACAAAATTCAAGACAACCCCACAAAACACTTCTGCAACAAGACTTCAACAAAGCCAAACCACCAACAAATCTTTGAACCCTCACAACATTGGAGTTGAAACTAGTTAAACAACTAGATACCAATATCCAAACTAAAGGGGAACACAAATCCCCTTGAGGTAATAAAAAGATGGCCTCATAAACCATGAGACCCAAACCTTTCACATTCATAGACAACCTCAAACCAAGCCAAAAAAGCCATCTGACAACCTCCAACACAAACACTAGAAACTCTAGAAACCCCTACAAAAGGAACAACGTTATACCTAAAACAATTCCTCAAGGAGAACATTCCACATGAGGGCTAGAGTCCACAACCCATAGTAGGCCAACACCACTTCGGAAAAACACAAGTGACCCCTAGGAAATGGGTCTTAGAGAAAAAGAGCTCTTAAAACCGTGCCACTAAACAACAAAGAAAACTATGACAAAAATCCCATGCAAATGGCCTTTCACAAGGATTGAGCTAGGCCCAAGCACATCACACGCAACAGGGAGTTGCATGCCAAAACCAAGTAGAGAGACCTTTGCATCCCCAATGACAATGAGGAACATAAGGGAAATAACATCTCCAAGAGCAGAGATTCTACCCAAAATCCCATGAAAGAAGGGGAATGCAGACAAGTCTGCAACATCTCCAACTAACAACACCAAAAGACCTGAGGAAACAAGCATCCTTCCTTTGAGGACACCCAATTGCATCCAACAAAACCATCCATCCACAACTAGGACAGACAAAGGGCAATCTCCATCTGCCTCATCCTTTGAATCATCCTCCTCGTTCGCTGCTATAGAGGAATTTAAACAAACACCCCCACTCCATTTCTCGCTCATCACCTGCTCCATCCCCACTTAAGTCTATTGTTGATATTCTTACCCTATCTTTTGTTTTCACTTCTATAAATTTGAGTATGATAATTACATTGGTGTAGTCCAATACACAAATTATATTTCTTAATTCCTTCCAAACCTCTTCCTTTTACTTCCCCACTATTTGTTTGTTTTGTGTTTTTATTCTCAATATTAGTGAATGATACAAGTTACAGTTGGAATATGAAGTAAATTTTGTTGTTGTTCTAACTGATAAATAGTTGACATCAAAGTTCCTAGCTAGTGCTTTAGGTATGCACTCGACGTAACCAATTTTTTTGGGGACTTACTTTTTATGGTAATTTTGATAAATATTTGACATGTAGTTGTATGAGTCACACTTTCTATTTTTGGAAAGTTTGTTTGACAAGGACTTTGTAACTTGGATTTCTTATACATTGTTTAAGTCATGCTTTTGGTATAGTTTGATGATTAGTGTATCTACTGATTTTTCAATTAATAAAATATTGAAGATCTTTTCCCATGGTTTTTTCTTGGTATAATTTTACTAAGTTTTCTAGGTAAATCTATGTGATTATTTGTGCATATTATTTTTCTCTATTAATTTTGCACTGTGAATTTTCTCACAATCACCCTTGAAGGTGTATGTTAAAACCTAAAGAAAGGAACAACATATAAATGTACTTATTATTGTAATTCTCTTATGTGTTCTTACCTCATCCTCCTTATTTATATTACTATATTTATCTCTATGATCACACAATTATGAATTTGGGGATGATGCAAAACATCAAGGTGGTCTTTCCTTTATCATGTTGATCCATAACTATAGGTTTAAGTATGTTCCCATTTTATTTTTTTGTAATTTATATTTCATATTTTTTTGTCTTTTCCTCTTCATGATTTGTGAATGATACAAAGTATTAGAGTATTCTCATCTTTTTCACATTGACTCAAAACATTGCCTCCATCCTTTTTACTATACACTACTTCTTATTGGCTAATTAATCTCTTGTGTTGTGTATTTCTATGGGTTTGGGGGATGCCATAATTTATGTAGGTTATAATTATAAACCTTCACATGGCTAATCCAAAATTCATAGATCTCTTTATGTGGTATATTTCCCTGTTATTCCATCTACTCTTCTTTTTCATATGCACCTATGCAATTTCTATGTTGTATTACTTCACTCTTGTTTTCCTATACACTCGATTTCATCCTACCCATACAATATGTCATACTTGTCACTCATTCTCCAATTTGATGTTTAGTTGCATCATTTGATTTCTATCTCCTATTTTCATTTCTACCACTTATACACCCTCCTATGATCTTAACACTCTCTACCTTAATAATATTCCCATTATCATTTCCTTCACCTCTTACCAATTTCCTTTTACATTTCCCTTTTTCCTACACCTATGATTAATTTTATTCTTTATCTCATGTTATTGACATTATCTCCTTTCTTATACATATTTTTTCCATTACATATTGTGTGTTAGAAAATATGCATGAATTATATCAAAACAAACACACTTAGATGGGAAGTATTATATTAAAGAATCTATCTAAATCAAACATAGTTTAACAACATAATTCTTTAAAAACTTTGCATCCTCCTATAATCTTAAATGTCCTAGAAATTTGTGCTCTTAGAGCTTATTCCTGCACAAATACCTGAGATGTCATCTAAGAAACGAGTAGCCTATCCATTTACAATGCAGATTATAAACCTACATCTATATGATTAAAAGATTTAGTTGTATGAAATGATAAATGGACATGGTGAAAATGGGCCAGATATGCACAAAATGATATGAAATGGAAGACAATGCAAAACTATACTAATTCTAATGAGATTAGAATTGATTCTAAGTGTTGAATTAAACTATGAAATACCTAGAGGAGCCATGATCCAAACAAAATTGATAACTATTCTAAATGCTAAACTAAAAATGAAAATGAAGCTCTAAAAACTCAAGTGAAATTTTGTAGAGTAAGATTATACAATTGCTCCTTATGCAAAAGCTATAAATTGGGCTCAATTTATAGAATTTTCCAAGGCATTGGGTTAGTTGGCAGCCATGAGTGATCAAGATTTAATCTAGAGAATCCAACGGAGAAGAATGAAGAGGATGGAGAAAACAAGGTAAATGTTCCCTTTAATAAAACCATTTTGCCAAGTGCAAGAGGGAATCATTTGGATGAAGGAGCCATGTGTCCTCAAGGTGGTTAAATTGTTGAGAATAAATATCTCATTTATGAAAATAAGAATAATTATTTTCATGTGACACATGTTGAGTTGGAGGGTGAGGTGAAAGGTAGTTAGAGAGATATGTAGAAATGTGACAAATTAGAATTTAAAAATTCCAATTTAATGAGAGGGAATTAATTAGAATAAAACAAATTATTTAGATTTGTTTATTTTAATTAAATCATGAAGGGGGTGAGTTAGAATAGAGGAATTAAGGAAATAGAAACTATGTAAATAAATTTGATTTATTTATATAGTAGAGGAATAAAAATTTCATTAATTAAATAATCAATATTTAATTAATATTTTCCAGACCAATTTTGAGTGTATACATTTTGCCCCTCTTTCAAGTGATGTGTTTACGCATTACTTCAAAGAAAAATTTATCAGTGCTACTAAAAATTTTAACGATGCCCCGGATAGTGATTTCAAGAGATTATAACTATATGCCCCCTTGGGAGATAAATCGAGAAATTTGTGATAATAAAGGATTTTTTATTATTTTTAAAAATTTCAATTGATTTGTGATGATGATGATGATAAAATCCTGATTTGATAATATTTTAGCGATTTATCTCTCGATATGGAAGAAATGAGCTACCATTTGATTAATTGATCAATTGATGCCTTATGTTGCCTCCTTGTGTTTGATGTTTGATGATCACATTCAGCCAATTGATTTGTTGATGATAGATTAGATGATTGACCTCATGATAGGTGAGGATCAATGATAGGATGATGATGATTGTCCTCATGATAGGTGAGGATCAATGATAGATTGATGATGATTGTCCTCATGATAGGTGAGGATCAATGATAGAATGTTGATGATTGTCCTCATGATAGGTGAGGATCAATGTGATGGAACTTTAAATTTTTGCTCCTTGTGTTCCATTCCTGCATTTGCCTTATGTTACTGGTTTTTCATGGTGTTGTAAATTTTTGAGGGTTGGGGTTTTAGCTTTATTTGCATGTAAAACCCTTGTGTTTATTTTACGCCTTGTTTGGGATCTATTTCACTATTACTTTTTCAAGGGTTTTAAAACATCTTATGTCTTATTGTTTCGTCTAGGTTGGGTCCCTTTGGTCTCAAATATTTTATTTCCTCTGTTGGGTTTTATTTTCCTAAGTCTCGGTTGGCCCCGTGTTTCATCGTTTAAAAACAACTTATGTCGTTGTTTACCATCCGCCTAGTGATGTCCCCTTGTCCTTTTAATAAATGTTTTATTTTGCAGAGGGATCAAATTCTCGCTACTATTGATTAATTACCTTCAGATATCAACGGTTGTTCACCATCGCGTGGTCGGGAATTGCAGGATCTTTATTGATCGTGATATCACGAGCGGGTGCCACGTGCCCTTTATGAGGGATCAAATTCGCACGACCGTTGATCAACTACCATTCAATCTTAGCTGTTCCCCGCCATCCCGCGATGACCCCACCACAGTGCTTTGGTTGATCACGATATCACGGGAGGGTGCCATGTGTCCTTTTTTGGCATGGCCGAAGGGGATAAGTTTGTGTGTCGTCGATCAATTATTGTCAGATATCAACGGTTGCCTGCCATCGCGTGATCCAAAATTGCAAGGTTTTTAATGATCGCGATATCATGGGCGGGCACCATGTGTCCTATCTAGAAAGGCTGAAGGGGATAAGTTTGAGTGACCGTCGATCAAATATTGTCAAGATCAATGGTCACCCGCCATCGCGTGATCAAAAGTTACAAGGTTTTTACTAATCGCGATATCACGGGCGGCGCCACGTGTCTCATCTGATGAATCTGAAGGAATAAAGGAAATACTATGGTACATTAATTCGGCCTTAAATACATTTAAAGGTAGGTTACTAAAGTGCTCTTCAGGTGCACAAGTTTTAAATCGACGGATCTGTTATAATCTTGGTGGGAAAGCTGCTCGATGGATACTGATAAGACTGGCGACTATGTTGAAGGAACGAGATCACTGATGCTCAAGATCTATGGTTGCCCTCCATCGCGTGATCCAAAGTTACGGGATCTTTACTGATTGTGATATCGCGGGCGACCACCACGTGGACTTCCTTAGTAGCGTATGGTATGGTGGGCCCCTTATTGCCATGTTGGCGATTGTGTCAGCTTGTTTTGAAGACAGTCGTTTGATGATTTGATCTAACTGAAGGATCGACGGCTAGAAACTAACGAGTGGTAAATCAGATGATGTGGCTACAACAGTTTCTAGTTTTGTTTTGATGGCAGTCTTTGCACGGGTTTCTTGTGGTTTTTTATTATTGCATCAACTTTTCTTAGCTGGCATGATGAACAAGAATATCCTCCAAGGTGATGGCGGTTGTAACATATTTTTGGAATATCACCAAGTGTGCCAATTGGCTAGTGACATGTGTACTTTATGGACCGATGCTTGTTTGCTCCTTCATTTTCTATAAGAAGGATTTCAAGGCTAGAAGTACGAGTTAGCAAGTTAGATAATTTTTGGTCGAGTCTAGGTGAAGTTGCAGAGCAAATTGTAAAGTCTGATGGTTTTAGAAAGAAACGCAATTTAGGTTTTGAGTCATTCTGTAATAGGTTTTCAGTTCATGGGGATTTAATGTTGTATAACAGTACTAGCATTTGAGTTGAAATGATAAATTCAATCTCATGTCTCTCCATTGTACATGCATATCTGAACTTTGAATAAAATAACTAAGGGTTGTTTTATCCATCTCACTATTGTGGTGTGTATGATTCTATTTTAGCTTTAATTCAAGGAATTAATTAAAATGCTTGAATGGGATTGTAGGCAGATGTGTTCTGTATAAGGATTTGATAAGTAGTATTGAGTTAGAATACATATTGATGAGATTACAATGCAATGTCGTCAAGGATTTCATATGTTATGTGTTAAACCTATCATATACCCTTAGATGCTTATGCATTTGACTCCTCCAATGGATAAATAACACTAATCTAAGTTGTAATTATTTGTATGATTCAGTATTTGTTTGTCTTTGCCTAGAGCTTGCTACAAATTGAAAATCAATGACTATCTTATACTATGGATTGTGTTTAGTTATCCCATGCTCCAGGTAGTTGATATTATCGATGAACAGCCGATTCTATTCGATATTATCCTATCATGTTGAGCTATTAAGTGAGATTATTTATTATTGTTAATGTTGTTTATAATAATGGTGCAGAGGTTGTAAACACATTAAGGGATTACCCTCTCGGGTCTTGCAAAGCCCAAAGTGTAGGAGGCTTTTTAAAGTCCTCATCAGCTGGTCCAGGTCCTTCGAGCTGCCCTTGATTGGAATTGGCAATTCCATAGGTAGATTAGAAGAGCAACCTAGTTACATTGTAAAACAGAACCAACACAATGATAAATTCTCATGAAATTTGATTGAAATTGCATTAGAGTTGATTAGGTTGATAAATTGATCGATTGATATGTTGATTGTGATGTGTTATGATCATAGGAGGATTTTTGCATCTGGTGCAGGCAGATTGAGATTGGACTAGGCGATATGATTTGTCATCTCTGATTGATTGATATGCCCCAGTATAGGATTGATTAATGTACTAAGACTTGATGATTTACTGAGACTTGATGTATACATTGATGTACTAGCTTTGGAGAAATCTATAAATACCATTACAAACACTAGTATGAAATGCAACCTAGACATGTAATTCTATCAATGCAATGTTGCCATCCCAGTGATTTTTTTGTGCTTATTGTCATCATTGAGCTTTTAAAAATGTTGAAAGTGAGTACAAACATCGATGGTATAATTAAACCATGATGACCTAAGTACTACTTCCATGATGTTTGATAGTACAAGTTAACATGTAAGCATCTAAGTATATTTAGACCAAAATGACATGAGCATTCCTTGTGTAAACAGACAAGAGTTAACTGTTTTCCTATGTGAATCCGGAATATCATCAGTGATACTTTGTAGAGCACGTCCCGTGAGGATTCTCATAGTAATAATGATTAACTCACAAACAACAAACAAAGAAAAATATCATTCTCCTTCTTGGCTCTTCTAGTTCAATACATCATTGAGGTGCTCTAGAGATATGATAACAAAAATCAAAGTTCACCAGTTGAACATTTATTCCACAGTGATAAAGCCATGATTCAAAAGGAGCATCATCCATTTGAGGATTGTTTTGATTGGATTGGTTTGGGTTTTGATTTTGGATGGTTGATGTGTTACTGATTGTGATTGATGTTCAATGTTGGGTTGGACTATGATCTTTGTGTTTGTGGTGTTTGTTGTGTTTTTTGTCTGTTGGTTTAAGTTCAAATTTTATTGCCCCTAGTGAGTTCAAGATTTTCCCCCAGTCTAGGGTGAGACACGACCACGATGCTAGGATATGTACATGATGCTTTCTGATGATAGGCAAATTGATGGTGAAAGCGAATGGTCGACATGCTCAAATAGATGGAAAAGTTGATCTACCACAACTAGCGCTTGTTGCCAGGTTTTCACTAGGGTAACCATTTTTTCAAGACATTTTCTGATGTTTTTGGAATTTTTTTAGGATTTTTTCTGATCTTTTTGGATTTTTTTTTAGGACTTTTTCTTATGTTTTTGGTTTTTTTTTCGAGGAATTTTTGATGTTTTGGATTTTTTTCAAGACTTTTTCTAATGTTTTTGGTTATTTTCTAGGACTTTTTTTGATGTTTTTGGATTTTTTCAAGACTTTTAAGATGGAATGATATGATATGACTGATTGAAGAACCAAGATGCCCCACAATAGAGATAATGCAACCATGGATAAATGATATGTTGAAATGAAAGATTCACTGCAAAACATGTCACACAAGCAACATATCTCTTGTCAAAAGATGATAATGGTGGATTGATTAAGATGCTAGAAATGATTGATTCCATAAGACATGATGATGACAAGATTGATGATTGTTGATTGAAAAAAGATATGAGGATTGGATAATTTTTTACAGCTAGGCTCAAATATGATCTGCGTGATAAGATTCAAGGTTGCAAAGGGACATGATGGCATGGATTTCGATAAGATAGGAGATATGAAATGGAAGAAAGTGAGGATAAATATAATGAATGGGATGATCAATATCAACTATATAAGATACGGACATAAGGTCCAAGTATTTTTCCCCTATTCCTCATCAAGACCAAGGACAAGAAGAAAGGATGTATCTAGTAAGAATGATGGAATATGGATAACACGAAAGATATGGTATGAAAGATATGCAGGAAGTGAATAGGATAATATATATGATATTCAAGAAGATCCTTAACTTTATCAAGATCAAAGGTGGAAATGTAAGGAATGATAAGATGGACCAAACTTGTCCTCCCCAATAGGATATGGATGATAGGGAGGTGAAGGAAGGACTTAAGCATCAAGTTTCACAACCAAATATCTCTCAAATACATGCTCTAATAAACCATGACAATGGGAATTATACTTATAAATGTTGGCCTATTAAAGGTATGATTGGAAGAAACTAAGGTCTTATACAAAGGTTTGGATTAAAGGAGAATAATGGGGGATGAATGTTGGATAATGGATAGGAGGTGGAAAGTATTGTTGATAGATAGATGGAAAGGATTGAAAGGTCAACATTGGCACACACCTTGAAGGGTGGTGGAGTGATGGAGAAAAAATGGATTTGGAAGGTGATAGGTTTTTAGATGGAAGACTGGAGGAAGCTTTTGGATTAGCAAATTTGGATGCCAAATTGGATTTTATTGCTTCTATGAGACTTTTAGGAATCCACATGATTTTTGAATTTGATATTTGCTTCGTGGGCCTTTGTGGCCTTTGAGATTTTTCTCTTTGCTTTATGGACCTTTGTGGTCTTGGGAATTTTTCCTTTTGTTTTGATGGGCCTTTGTGGCCTTTTGAAATTTCCTTTTGATTTATGGACCTTTGTGGTCTTGGAAATTTTTCTTTTTGCTTTGATGGGCCTTTGTGGCTGTTTTGATTTTTCTTTTGATTGTGGATCAAATTTCCTTTTATTTTTGCATGCCTCTTCGAGGAGACATGTTGATCCTTTAATACATGTGGATTTTGATATGGAAGCTTTTGACATTTGACACCCAAATTTCCTCCAAGCAATGGGAGGGGTGGATTGAGATGAATGGTATGGAGGTATTATGGATGAGTGAGTGTAGGTAGAATTTTTGAAATGGTATCAAGGATGTGTGCCTTTGTTGTTCTCAGCAATAGGATATGGACCTAGGATAGATGGAAGGTTTGATGAACTAGGACACTTAGGTTTATAACCAAGGCCATGGTAATATGGGTTTTCTCTAGCAAAAAGAGGTTCTAGGATACCCTGTTCATGAAGGCCTAACCCTTTTCCTTTGTAGTTCATACTTTGAAACATTCGTTTACTAATGGGATATGTATTTTTTGTGAAAAAAGATGCAAGTCCATTTTGGGGAGGATATGATATGGATGAAAGGATAGGTGTTGGAAGTAAACCAGAGTGGATGAAGGTGGAGAATCCCAATTTGTAGGTGTGGGGTTCATGGATAGCTTGTATAGGTGTGATAGGCTCTTGACATGGGGATGATGGGGTACTTTGATCTTGACCTAGAAAAGGATCAGGAGATGTAGGAAATGGAATAGCTTGCTCCGTATTGTGTATGGAATCATCATGAAGTGGTATGGAAGGCATATCTTGATCTTGAGAAGGATGAACATCCTCATGGAATGAAGGGATGTCCTCGGATGGAATCATATCTTGATCTTGATGAGGAAGGGAATCATGAGATTTTGTAGAAAGCATATCTTGATCATCGGATGGTAGAACATCAATAGATAGGATGGAAGAAGTATCATCCTCTTGGGATGCAATGAAATTGTGAGATGGTATGAATTCATTAGATGGGGTGGAAGAAGAACTCAGAAGGATAATTTTCTCTCGAGATGGAAAGGAATCATTGTGGATAAAAAGTGAAAGGAGGGGATCCTCATAGAGTTCTTGAGAGATTCGATCTTGGTCAAATATTGGAAGAACTTGTGGAATTTTGGTATCATTGGATGAAGTGGGAAGAATGTTTTGATCTTGAGGTGTAGAGGAGTCTATGCTAGCATGGTTTGGACTGAGAGATTGACATGAATCATCAAATGTAGAAGATATGATAGAAGAAGGTGGTTGGATAGAATCGTTAACTTGAGTGAAAGAATCTTAAGATTTATTTTGACTTATGGGAGATGAAGATAGATGCATGACATGGTAAGATTGTTCAATATCATTTGTGTTTGAGGACTTTGATTTGGGATTTTCATTTAAATTTTCAAGAATTTTAAGATATTGAACTTGGATGATGTTGTTGTGGGTGGAGAAGGTATCATGTCCAGATTTTTGTCAGAGGAATAAGAACAAATGTCTGACGAAAAATATATTTTTGTGGTTGTTTCCCTTTGCATATCCTAGATTTTTTGTTGAAGGTTTTTCATTTGATGAGCTAAAGCATTCAATTGATCCTCATCTATTTCAGCCATGGTGTTTTGAGTTTCAATTTCCTGATCTTTGAGTTTATACTTTTGGGATTTTGTTAAAATGGGCATACAAGTGATGAAGGTTTGCTAAATTTTGATCATTGTTTAGGAGCACCCAAGGAATACCTAGGTTGAAATAGAACAACAAATTCTATTGATATAACCAAGGTGATAAAAATCTGATTTAAATTTTATTGTTTCAAGATGAAGGATGATGAATCCTGATGGGGAAACTCAACTTGATGATCAAATTTGGGAGTTGATGATGATGAGGACTTTTAGATGTTTGATCAAAGTTTAGGTAAGGTGATTCACTTGGATAAGTCAATTTTAACAATTTTAGATTCGAAGACACTTAAGGAATAATTTTGAACTTGAGAAGATTTTACAATTTTGGTTACAATTGTGAAATGGGTGAATGAATTTCCCTCCTAAACAAGATGTTTGAACCTTTGAAAAATTCTTGGATTTTGGAAATAATAAAATGAATACAAGTTGGGGTTGTTCTTTGAAGCTTTTCTGTAAAAATTGAAGAGCATTCTATCTCTAAAGTCATAAAGCATGGAAAGACATTGTTGGTGTTCCTTTGGACTAAGAGTTATAGGTTTTGGTTTTTGAATCTTAATTTTTCTTGAATCCATTCGATAAAAACCATGTTTAGACTCTTGTCAAGGTTGCAAATGACTCTAGAATGGAAAAATTCTTGAGTTCTAGTTTCAAAATGACAGATGAGAATGGTATTTAGCTCTCTATTTTTGGGTTTTAATGGAAGCGCCAAAAAGGTAGAAGCGCTACAAAAAAGATCAAATGTGCCACAGAATGGCTTGGAAGCACTATAGAAAAGGGTCAAAGTGCCTCACAATGGCTCAGGTGTGCCACAGAAACAGGCGAGTGTGCCACAAAATGTTGGGGTCAAAGCACCACAGAAAAGCTCAAATGCATAGGAAAATAAGTTGGAAGCACTGTAATAGAGGGTGAATGCACTGGAAAAATTGGTGAAAGCACTACACAAAGTAGTGAAAGCGCTGAACTGGGGATGCAACAGTTTGTTTAATTTCTCTAGTTTTTAGTAAAAGGACAGATTATTCTAGGATAATGTATTCTGAATCACAATTTTTGTAGTTTTTCCAGTGTGTAAAGTTTTGTTTGAGGTTTATTTTGAGAACAACTTGACAAGCACAACGTACATTCCCTAGGGCTGTGATGGACTATATTCTCTTGGATTCCACATGGGTTTTACCCCAACTGCACTTATCTTTAGCAGATGAATTCAGAAGCTTGGCCACACGAGATCCCCCTTACATTGCACTCTCTTCTCAGGTCAACCAAGCTTCCAGCCTCCATGAAACTCCCTTGGAAAATTGATCATCTCTACTAAATACTACGAGAATGTGGATTCCTTCACACCGACCGGTGTTGTACCAAGAGAATAGATAAAGGATTTGGCCAATTCTATAACAAGGGTTCTAGTAAGGACTTTCCATTCATAAGAGTTGACCCAACATGGTGAGAGACCATTGTTTCCCTTCTCATTAGATCCAATTGTGTGATATTGGCGTTTACTCCAATATCCACATTTATTTCCTGGCTGGAAATACTCTTGGCTTTAGAGTGTTACCAGTTGAGTCATTCCCTTGGGTGAGTACTTTTTCCCCAAGGAAGGCCCTCTAGGATAAACAAAAGCAAGAGAGTATACCCATAGTTTGATCCTCTTTATTCCACATGAATAAAGAGAGAACCCTCGTCATATACCCAACTCACACTCCCAGATTAACAAAGAATGGGTATGGCTTTTTGGTCACCCAATTAAGGGGAGAGCATATGCCTCATGTCAATAAATTTGCACCCTATTGAATGCAATATTCAGCAATCTACTAAAACATGGAAACCTTCTTCAGATGTGGGTGATTTGAATGAAGAAGGAATCTCCAGAGTGAGCTGGTTCTCCGAATGATGAATTATATCCTAAAATAACCTCTGGGAAAAGGGATAAAGATAACTGAAAGTAAAGCCTATAACTAACAGATGATTCACCAAACTTATGAAAACCCAGACTTAACCACTCATAACAGCTTCTTATTACAATAATTCTCACAATCTTATTACACATATCTCATCAGTGATTCGCATGAAGATCTAGAAAACAAATACAACATATAACCTGAAACATGTAATTCTGAAACACAACCTTATAACAACAAGATATAAAAGGATTCTGATTTGGAAACACAATTACATCAGATTGCCATTACAAAATTTGAGACAAAAGATAAGAAGGAGAAATCTGTTGTTCTATTAAAATTGAAAGAGTCTTTGCCTGAATCTGAAACTAAGTACCAAAAAGGTTTACAAGCTCAAAAGGGTATGAGCAAGAAACTCCGATTTTCCTTTTCTGTGCTTTGATTCACCTCGGCCGACAAGAACTCGAGCTCGGCCCTGTTAGTATACTCCACGAGAGCTCGCCTTGTGTTATTATTTTCCTCCTACCGTGCAGGGGTAAGCTTTCTATCATAGCTTCATGACTTTTATGGCATCACATTTTGTTCTTCTGGCCCTAAGGCCATGGCTATACACAGTCTCATATCATTATTTCCTTGTTCTTTTGTGCTCATATCTATCATTGTTGTGCTCTATTCCACCATGAGAGCTCACCCATCACTTAAGAACTCGAATCCCTTGCATTCGGAAGCTATCTGCAACTTAAGCCACGGCTAGAGTGTTTACTTCGGCCTCGAACTGGTAATTTCTCTCGGCTTCCTTTGTTTCTCTAAAAACTTAGAGGGCTCCCTCTCTACTCATAGATTTTGGCCATATATGGCTGTGCCAAATGCGCACTATGGGAAGCATTCTTTTGAATTTTGGGCTCGACCTAGAACAAAAAACTCCTCCTTATGCCCTTCTGAGTGTAAATCAGCTTATGGGTGTCATAGAAATTTGAATAAAATTGCATCTTCTTCCTTCTATTGCTCGACCCAACTCAGGAAACTTGCATTTGTTGTATATTTTTGCTATTTAATTCAAGATTTCACATGGGTTATCACCGTAGCTACTTCCTTTGCATCTTGAAGCTAAACTGAAAGTGGGTCTTTGAAATTATTAAAGAAAATTGTATTTCCATTACCTCTGAAGCTTGAATTAGCGCAAAAATTTGCTTATTTGTGGTCTACTGCTTTTTTCATAAGAAACCCATATGGGTACTCTCCATTATTATATTTCTTGCACTTTGAAAATAATCTCGCATGTGGGTACCATAGATAATTGAGAATAGTTTCATTTTGTATTCCTGAAACATAGATATTAGTCTATTTCTAAAGGAAACTGTACTCTTCGTTCTCTGATGCCTGACCCACCTCCTCTCTGCATTTGGTCTTCTTTACCTGACTTATCACCGTAATTGAATCCTTTGTATTCTAAAGCTCAAACCCTGAAAATTGGTATCATATATTCATTTGCATTTAATTCATAAGTCAGCCTGTAACAGCTGATACAACTCTTGGAGACTCCTTGACTGTATTTCAAACTCCACCGTAGACTTACTTACACATAATGAAAACTGCTCCTTGAAGATTGTCTCAAAGTGTCCCTTATTTCCGTTGTTACTCTCCATTCCTGAAGCTTGTTTGTATTATTAAAAGATTGCAACTGCCCTTCTAGTATGACTTTCTTTGTGGATGAAATACACCATAATATATTAATGATGAATATCGGCCATGAGTCTTTAGAAGGCTGGAATTGTATATGCTAACTATATCACCTAAATATTGACTTCATGTTGCTTTCTTTGCACACAAAAAATCTCTCTTTTAAAATTAATTTTGTAGATTTCTTTCTCAAGGTATAACATGCTCATTCTGAAAAATGAAAATTGCTTCTATGTGTTAAAATGCATTGTTTGAGACTATGCACAATTGTCTGTATGATACCTTTTAATCATTCCAGTGTTTGTCTATTGTAAAAGAAGGACCTCTTAGTGTATATTATATCTATGCTTGCTCACTGTACGCACAACAGTGCTCTTTGACTTTCCTTAACCTTAACACAACAACTTTTACCTTCCGCTTTTGAAATCCATAGAGATTTTTGAATTGAAACATTGCATCACTACGAACCACCTCTACTCACCAGTTCATATGTATAATTGACAATTCAGAACTTTTTCTGGAAAGGAAATGCTTGCTCTTCCCTTATTACTCTGGAATGATCACTTTGTCATTACACTCATAATGTTGTATTTATCTTTACCAGTCAACTAGAACTATTGATTCATTTAGCTCTTGAATACACTATCTGTGTTCGTATTCAGCTATAACATTGTACTCTTCATTCATTTTTATGTTCCACTTGATAAACTTCTTTCAAAATCTGTTCTCTTTCGTGATGAAAATTAAATCAATCATTAAGGCATAAAGTATGCCTGTTCACTATCTGAGAAAGAATTGATGAACTGAAACTTACATGACATATGATTACGATCAATAAAGAAAATGAACTTATTCAGCAATTTCTGATGTAAATGTACTCAATTAAATTCCTTAAGTGAAGTAAACTCACTGTTCACCTGTAGCCTTCAGAAAGCAACCTTGATCGTTATGAATGCACAGTTGGTTTAGTTGCTCGATGGATAAATCTGTTTTTACTCTTTCAGTTGTTCTTCATTTCATTTGATGAATATGATAATGTATCTTTAAAATCATCCCATTTCATTAATAGGGCAGCATGCCGAGCTCTACCCTTGTGGGAGCCCATTTTCCTCCACATGCTTGATCTTCGAATATTGTTCAGCTTCATTATTTTACCTATACCTGCACAAGGAAACAAACAATGTTAGCATAAAAATAGAACATGTTGATCATAATATGGTTATTTCTCCTTCAGCTCACTTCTTTCATACTGCACTGATTGATTGTTTCAATGTATCGCTAATAGTATGTTGTACTATTGTGGGTGCCCCATATAAGTTACATTATAATCGGAGCCACTAACACCCTCTCTTCCCCTCTTTCAGGTCGACGGAACTCAAGAAGACAAGATGCACCATTCAGCGTCAAACATCGATAATCAGGCAATGATGATTATGGTGTCACTTATTTGTTTTCCTTTCTGTATCTTCAGTAGTGCAATGTGCTATTAGCAATGTGTTGTCACTGTTATATCCACGGCTTGTGTGGATCTTTGATTTCAATTCTGCTTTTCAATTGAAAAGGAAAAATGCATGCTGTAATGTTGTAATATCATTCTGATTGTCGAAATCAAATGAAGCCTTGTAAAATATGAGTTCTTTATGAAATAAATGAAAGCATTCCGAATGCTATTTTTCTCTTTTGTTCAATTCTGTATTTCTGCCATTTCTGGAACATCTGAATGGCATTCTGGAAACCTAATTTCTGAAACTCTATTTCTCCTTTAAAGATGCATAACTGTTAGTCAATGCATAATAATGATAATGTGAAACAACATTGAACTTAAACTGCAATTCCACCTTATGATGTGATAAATGACCACCAAAATTTCTCCAAATGAGTCGAGGCAAAAATTTGCAACAATGCCTACCATTCAAAACACACCACAAATAAATGAAAAGGAATGGGTTGGATTTTTGGTCACCCAATTAAGGGGAGAGCATATGCCTACCCTTCCAAATAGGCAGTAAACATGGTGTTCATTCCTTGCTAATTAATCTATGTTCCTAATTTAAGCAAGAAGGAAAGACATAAAATCCAACCCCTGCATCAAATTCATTAGTAGTTTCTCATAGATTATCTTTGGCAAGCATTCTTGAGTTTCAGCATGATCTTTGACAACATTTTATGCAACCTGCAAAATAGAAAATCCAACATTAGTTTTCATTCTCAGGAAAAATTGTAGAAACAGATGAAAGCGCCAAAACAACAGAGGCACAACAGAAATAATTGAAAGCACCACAGAATTTGGCCAAAGTGCCATAGAAAAGAGTAAAAGCACCACAAAACTCCCTAAAGAGCCACAAGATGGCTTGGAAGTGCCACAAAAATCTTTAGAAGCACCAGAACAGTCGGTGTAAGCACCAGAGAATCTTTCGTAAGCGCTAAAAAATTACGTGGTTGTGCTAAAAAACTACACGTCGAGCCTATAAAACAAACTTTCCAAAAAATATCAAAATAATAGGGGCTAGGCCCCATAGTGGGTGCCAATTTATGTGTGTTAGAAAATATGCATGAATTATATAAAAAAAAATGCACTTAGATGGGAAGTATTATATTAAAGAATCTATCTAAATCAAACATAATTTAACAACATAATTCTTTAAAAACTTTGCATCCTCCTCTAATCTTAAATGTCCTAGAAATTTGTGCTCTCAGAGCTTATTCCTGCACAAATCCCTGAGATGCCATCTAAGAAACGAGTAGCCTATCCATTTACAATGCAAATTATAAACCTATATCTATATGATTAAAAGATTTAGTTGTATGAAATGATAAATGGACATAGTGAAAATGGGCCAAATATGCACAAAATGATATGAAATGGAAGACAATGCAAAACTATACTAATGCTAATGAGATTAGAATTGATTCTACATGTTGAATTAAACTATGAAATACCTAGAGGAGCCATGATCCAAACAAAATTGATAACTACTCTAATGCTAAACTAAAAATGCAAATGAAGCTCTAAAAACTCAAGTGAAATTCTACAGAGTAAGATTATGCAATTGCTCCTTATGCAAAAGCTGTAAATTGGGTTCAATTTATAGAATTTTCCATGGCATTGGGTGAGTTGGCAGCCATGAGTGATCAAGTTTTAATCTAGCAAATCCGACAGAGAAGAATGAAGAGGATGGAGAAAACAAGGTAAATGTTCCCTTTAATAAAACCATTTTTCCAAGTGCAAGAGGGAATCATTTGGATGAAGGATCCATGTGTCCTCAAGGTGGCTAAATTGTTGAGAGTAAATATCCCATTTATGAAAATAAGAATAATTATTTTCATGTGACACATGTTGAGTTGGAGGGTGAGGTGGAAGGTAGTTAGAGAGATATGTAGAAATGTGACAAATTAGAATTTTAAAATTCCAATTTAATGAGATGGAATTAATTAGAATAAAACAAATTATTTAGATTTTTTTATTTTAATTAAATCATGAAGAGGGTGAGTTAGAATAGAGGAATTAAGGAAATAGGAACTATGTAAATAAATTTTATTTATTTATATAGTAGAGGAATAAAAAATTTATTAATCAAATAATCAATATTTAATTAATATTTTCTAGACCAATTTTGAGTGTATACACATATTACTTTCCACACTTTACTTCTCATGACATATAACATGTCCAAACTTCATCCTACAAGCCTCCTTATCCATTGTTCCTATTATTAGATTCATATGTTTCTTTTCCTATCTACCTTATACTTATCTTCTTATCTCGATATTGGGTGAATATTTTGCAATTAACAAACTGATTACAGAATGGTGATTTCAACCATAGTTATAGTGAGATTAAATCTCTTCTCTTGGAAAGGTGAGGCTCCCTTCTTATTTCTCACTGGAAACAACTAATAACTAACTACGATTATATATATTATAATTAACCATGGGTGTTTTCATCATCCTATTCTCTTGTTTTAGAATAGATGTTTTTCTCTCACACATATTACAATTATATCTTGTGATTATTATAACATTTAATTCACTTCAAAGTACTATTTTAAGCAATAATAACCAATATCTAGATTGATTAAATGAAAGAGTAATCAAAGTGATACCAAGAAATATAGGTAGCTTGAAACCTACAAAACCACAAAGAATTTTGTTGCCTTCAATGATGATTCATCAAGATAAAGAATGGTGTATCTTATAGCCCAAAGTCTCCAATATACACCACCAAAGGATTAACAAAATGTTGATAATAACCCGCAACCCAAAGCCTTCAAATAGTTACCAAAGTGCACACATAAGAACATAAACTTCAAATATAATAATGTAGCCCAAAGTTTGCAAAATCAAATTAAATACCCTTCTAAACAATATGATATCACACCACTTATTCAATAATTTTCAATACAATGCAATGAGAAAGACATAAGAACATCCTCAATACATAACAAAAAGGATCCAAGACAAATATTGGATTCGAATTTTCCCCTTTTATTGATTGAAATCAGATTTACAACTCAAAATCAAAGTTTTAAAATTGCACTTCACTTGGGCAGTGCTTCGCTTCATTGGCTAAAAGGTTTCTATTACAAAAGAACTCCCTCATATATATAGAGGAGATCCCAAAGCTAAAATAGGAAACCTAAAACTAACTTGACTTATTAACCAATAGAGTCCAATTTGATTTAGGACTTCTCTATTTTCACATGTAATTAGATATTTATAAAAGACATGTGATATGTCATCAAATAATTACGTAAAGTGAAAAATCGGGAAATAAACTAAGTTTGGAAATGACACATTTATTCATTCTTCACCATCATTCTCCAAGAAGTCTTCATATTTCTTTATTGTTGCTTGGACTTTTGAATTATTTGGTCCTATGGTATAAATAGAGACTGTGAGTACTCATGTGATTGAGTCCTCAATGGTGATGCATGTTTTTTGTGCCTTTCCAATATTATTTTTAAGTTATCCAAAGTGACTTGAAAGTCCACCAATTTGTCAATAGAATCTAATGAAAAAGCTTCATCTTCAAAATCCTTTTGGACCAATAATGTGAACTCTTGAATAATCATATCAATGGGAAGGACTTTTTGATTGTCATCAAGCACTTGAAAAGGTAGCTCCTTAATCAAGTACTGGCAATGAGGTACCTCTATCTTCACCTACCTCTTGAGCTTCTTGTAAATCTATAATTAGATCATTGGTGACATTCTTCTTATGCTTCATTGTCTTCCATATTTCCACTAACATTTCTCTATTGGGAATTATCCCAATCTCCTCTAAAACATCAAGCTTTAGATCCTTCATCTTTGTTGGAGCTTCAATAATTTTCTCTATCTCTTGTTGATTTTAGGAAAGTGTGTCAATTTTTTGACTCAATTTTACCTTTACATTTTCCATATTGCCAATCCCTTCGACAGAAGATTTCAACAGTTGTTTTCCTTGAGCCAATATCCTATCAATCTATTTTGTGACTTCTCTACCATGTGCATGTGTTCTCTTAGCCTTCTGAATAACAGGTCTTCTATGCTTGTAGCAACATGCTTGATAGACTTAGAAGATTGAGTAATCTTCTGAAGCACGAAGGTTAGATGATCAATCCTAACCTTTAATTGATCCTTGACTATCTTTTCTTGATCATACTTCTCAATTAGAGAAGCCAGTGTCGCCTGCACATCTTCCTTCACACTTTCATGCGTCCTCTTACCCAACTCTATCCTAGTGATAGAATATTCTAAAAGATCAACCTCTTCTACAATTTTACCATTAGGAGGTTGTGCTACCTCTGCATATTTAAATAGCCTGATTTGTCTTAAAGGAAGTCGAGTGAGTGGAAACAACTTCCTACACTAATCTAAGTAGTGGAGAGTTACAAAAAATCATTTTAACACCTTATTCTGTTACAACAAGAGAAGCACATAGAGAATAAATGAATAGAACAACAAGTACACATAAACTAACATACACCATATATATGTGGGGGGAAACCCTTTCAGGTAAAAAACCCCACCTTCCAAAAGCATAGTACTTCTATATTACTTCAACAGAGAGTTACAATATAGCCCAAGTACAAAGCTTCCACACGAATGTCTCAAAAACATAACTTTTTCTAGAGTTAACCCAGAAGCACTTCGTTACCTGCAAACAAACTATGCATTCTACAATGCAAGGCACTCAATATATAAGTGATACAAGCTTCAAGAAGCATCCAGAAGGAGAGGGGAATCCAAATCCATGTGGCACAATATCCCATGCCATAGACATGCATTTGGACACATGTACATCACTCCCTTACACCCCTTACAATGGTCAAACATGCAAATATTCTTCTTCCAAGCTTGGGCACCTAGAATATACTAAAAATAGCTTATGAAAGATGCCTTACAACTATCATAGAATATGTCATAAATCTTCCATAAACTTTGTCATAGAATTCATCAGAATTTGTCATAACTGACTAAAAATAGCCGATTCTCTTACATCTTGTCATAACCCATCTTGGGCATCAACTTCCTCCATGCATGAAGATTCCTTATGATGCATCATAGAATCTGTCATAGGTCAAATATTCCAAAGTGGGATACCTATTTCCACTTGGGATGATTACATGTCATCGAATCACTTCCAACGGGGATGCCACCCAGCTAGTGGGTCCCAATTTGTGACATGACACCATAGACAATTAATAAATAATAATAAATACATTAATTACATTAATTAAAAAAATATTAGGACTCTAAGTTTTAGACACCTTAATCCTAACATTGTCCACCAACACCCTTGAGAGAGTTTTGGGAATCTTTATAGATTTGGTCTTTATAGGTACCAATTGACCAACATTGAAGTTGTCGGGAGAGATGACTTGCTTCTTTCTCTTTGGTGTCTGAGAGGTCAACCAAGGGGGAAGAGGAGAAGAACCTTCTCCAGGAACTATTACCATAACTTGAGTTGATGGTGTGGCACTCACAATAGTAGTAGTCACAAGCGGTGGAGTGTTGATCAAAATTGTAGATGGAATTTCCACATTAGATACATTATGTGAGCTTTCAGCCATAAATTTATCCAACTCAGATTGAGTAGACACATCAAAAGAAAGAGAAGATAGACTTGGAAAAATAGGTGAGGAGAATAAAACATTTTTAAAGTTATTCCTTAGACTCTCAAAAATAGACCCCAAAGTCAGCGATGAATGAATATATTGAGTTGAAATGGTAGGAGCAACAAAAAAAATGGTAGTAGAAATAATAGTAGCAGAAGGAAAAGGTTGTTCAATTGAAACAATAGGAGTGGGAATTGGAAAAGTGGCAGTGATAGGGGAAGAGGAAATGGGAGAGTCTTCTGGAGCATCCTCATGTGGATAATCTTGTGCTTCTTCATCTGGATCCTCTTCTCCTTGTTCTTCATCTTGAGCTATTGCTTCTTTTGTGAGAGTAGATGGACCTTCTGAATCCTTGCTCTTACCCCCTTTTATTGTGAAAATGAACTTAGGCTTAGGGGTTTTACTAGTATTTGACACATCACCCTATTCTTTGTTCTAATCTCAGCCTTTTTCCCAGCATGCCCTTCATGTTCCTCTTCTTCAAATCCAATATTAAAATACTTCAATCTTATGTCCCTCTCTTATAACCAAACATTGGTGCCAACAAGAATTGGCTAGAATCTTTCCCTAATGGAGACCATTTCCTTTTTGGACCATTGGATGGGAGGGAGAGGGGTTTCAACAACAGCATTCCTCTAATAAGCAAGATCTAGGATGTTATCTTCATCCTCCATGTCTTCTGGATTGTCAGCTAGATCAAGATTTACAATCTTCTCTAAGGTAAGTCAATAATAGTCTAGCTTCCTTATGTCTTCCTCTGTCCTACAATCTTCCCATATGTCCTCCACTCTGTGCGCATGTGTATAGCTCTTCTTGAGTTTGTCTTTCATTCCTCTATAATCAAATTCAAACCTCCTTCTGTATGTTTTCATTGTGACCCACTACATCTTTGCTTCCATAGCCTTAGCTTTGGGAGATCTGGTGATGGAGTACCTGCCAATGGTAAGAGGGAACTTAAATCCTGGCTTGTGAGATTCTACTTGTCTGCTATGAACTGCCATGATTTGCCTACACAACTCCATGAGTATGATCTTGTCACTCGTATACCTTGGAAGCATATATGGGTATTGGATGAAGCACCCAACTTGGATATATGTAAATGTGGGGATTTGTAGGAACATACAACCAAACTTATTAACCATTGCTCACACTTCATTTGACACTCTCCTCTTCTCAAGTTCTTAGTCAAACATGCACAAATATGGAGTGAAGATGGCATCATTGGCCCTCTTGAAGTGTTGGATACTTTTCTTTAGGGTCAATTAGGAGTAATATTGATAAACTAGAACATGGCTTCTATCACCTTTCGATGTCAACCCTAGAAAGTTTTGCATTTACGTAGCAGCATAGACTAAGTATGAAGTCATATAAAACTTTAATGAGGTGGGAATCTTCATGAGCTAATCATGGATAGCATCACTTAACTATTTACCACAAAAATCTTATTGTTTCCTCTTCCTTATGACATGAATATGCAAGTACATCCACTCTTGAAAAGTGGAAGAAGTGGGCATTCCCTTAATTCTGTTGAGAAGGGTGATCAAGTCGTTTACCTCTCCAATGAAATCACTGCGAGCAAAGCTTTTAGACCATCTTGAAATATTCAGCCTTGGGTTCTTAAGCCACTTGGTATTGATTACCCTCTTGCATTTGTCTGGATTCTCATCATAATGAGCTTATGCATGCTCAATGGTGAGGTCAGTATATGCATCAATTTTAGGACATTGGAAGATCTTGTCAAAGAACTCCTTGTTCAATCTGATGATTGTATTCCCATTCACATCTTTGAAACTTTTGGATTCGTTATCATAGTGAGTTGCTACTACAAGTACAAACTCAAGACTGTGTGTTGCTATTGGAAGTTCCCTCACAAATTAGATATTGCCTTCTACAATGCATACCATGCCTACAAACAAAGGTTGCTTCTTCGTCCTTTCCAAAAACTTAGACATATCAACATGTCCAATCTCGGTATCCTTTATCTCATAAATATTTGAAGCAAGAGAGGTTGGTGCAAAAACCCCTTGATATTTATACTTCATGGTTTTCTTGCTTTGTGACAGATCAAACATTTGTGGAGTAGCTATATGGTGAGTAAATCACTTGAAACCGTTTAAGAAATTGAACACCAATGCTCGAAACAACATGCAGGAGCAACTATAGAAAAAATTTCATGTTTCCCAATGTTAGAGAAAAAATAGGGTTTTATGCACTAGCGGGAAAAAACTAAGATGTTGCATGTGTTTTGGAACTTGGATGCAAGGGCACGAAAAAATTCCACCCCTGCATGAGGCATTTCAACTTGTATGCAAAGGCACAAAAATTCTAGACTCCTACATGATGGTAGAGAAAAAAATGATTTAAGTGTGGAGAAAAACCTCGCCCCTACATGGGGGTAAGATTTTCCAAGGAGTTTGCCTTCTGTAACCCCAAAATGGATTTCTTGGGGTTTAGGGAAATACCGTGTTGTTGACTCCTTTTGAGAACTTGTTGAAAGTGATGATAAATTAGATCTTGATTTTTTTGAAAAGATAGTCAAGTCATCAAGATAAACCACAATGATATTACCCATCACATCATGAAAAGCCAAATCCATTGCTCTTTGAAATATAGCACTAGCATTGATCAAACCAAAAGGCATCCTACGATAAGCAAATGTACCCCATAGAGTAGTGAAATCAGTTTTATGTTGATCTTCTTCGCTCACCTCCACTTGATTATACCCTAAAAAACCATCTTACATAGATAGCATCTCCAAGCTCGTCACTATTTGTAACACTTGGTCCATTATCAGAAAAGGGTAATTATCCTTTAGTGACATTTGATTCAGGTTTCAAAAATCCACACAAATGTGGATTTCCCCATTCTTCTTTCATACTAGAACAATGTTTGTTATCCATGTTGAATGATGGATAGGAAAGATGATTCTTGCATTGAGCATTTTCTAGATCTCGAAAAGAATAGTACCTGATATCTTTGGATTGTATTGTCTTTGTTTTTGCTTGTGAGGCAAAGAATCCGCCTTGAGGGGATTTCATGTTGGACCTCCTTCGAATGAAAATATTTTAAGGTTTCATAAGAATAGGAAAGTACGTCCATGTACTACCCTCTGAAGTGCAACATTTACCAATATTTACCATCTTGGGATCCTCCTCCATTCCTAAATTTAGTTGTTTAACTTCAGTTGAAGAATCAGATCTGGATTGTTGATGCTTCTTGACATAACGGTCATGTTTGTCAAAAAAAATTCAAGAGAGACCAAACCTTTGGGAATATTATTCCCTTTTAGCTGCAATATTTTCTCACCAGTATCTTGATCCACCTCAAAGACTGATTCTCAAGAAGAGGAATCACTTCCCTCAAAATATAACTCGCTGAAATTTTTAGCCTTCTCTAGAAAGGCCACAATCTGATGGTTGTCATTAAATATTTTCTAATGATCAAAATTATCAAGAACAATGGGACAAAAAAATAACTTAATAGTATATTTGGTTCCTTTGAAGTCTTTATGAGGTATCATAAGAGTAATTGATATTACCAAAGAATCAACCCTATCATTATATTCCCTTAGAACTATAGAAATATCAAATGCATCAAAACCTTCAATGTCATCCCAAATAAGGTTACGGTGATGCCTTAACCTTTCATTTTTGGTCTGGTAAAAATTCCTTACTTGACAAACGACCAACTCGACATCACCTTGAGCATAAAGATTTTTAATCCCTTTCTTGTGTGCAAATTCCATTCCTAACAACAAGGCCTCATATTCCACAGTGTTGTTAGTATTATCGAATTGCAATTTGAAAGAGAAGGGAATTTTTTTTCCTTGTGAGGATATAAAAACTATCCCTGCACCAGATCTTGTGGGAGAGCAACTATCATCGAATTCCACAGTCCAAACATCATTTCAACTCCCTAAGCTGACAGTTTCAAAGTTTGGAGTTTCTTTGTTTGAAGAGGGTGAGCAATGAATTACCTACCCTTCACTTGAATCATTATTTGGAGACTCAGAAACTTCATCAGTTTGCAAGAAGTAAGTATCCATTCCAAAAGACTCAAAAATAATATGAGATCTAGGATCATTAGTTTTTGTTATAGAAAACTTAGCTTCCCTTTCTGAAAGTAGTTTTTGTATAACACCATTGATGGGTATCCTGGCCTTAAACCAATCCATATTTATCTCACCCCCAACATATTTGTAAAAGTTCCATCCCCACAATATCCCATATGAGGTTGGAACATCAACTACCAAAACTATCATTTTGATCTTCTTGTCGGGAAATGCAGCAAATACAAATTGTGCATATTTAATTTGTCTGATTAAGGGTATTTGCTTGTTTTCCATTGAAAAACATTGGCCAAAGGTCTTTTTCAAATTTAAACCAAAAGCATTAGCCACTTTGGCTGGAATCACATTTTCGGAGGCACCTAAATCAATGACACAGTTACTTAATTTATAACCATTGACCAATAAGGAGATGTAAAATGGATATATCTTTCCAAGAATAGATGAGGCAATTGAAACCAAGTTACTTTGTGAAGGCCTCAATTTGGGAACAAATGGTATATTCTACGAAGAGTCTCGACTAGGATGGTTTCCTTTATCCTTGACAAACTTAACAAGTCTATTGAATTGATTAGGGTTTTCCTGAAGATACTCAGCTTCTGACATTTGAATTTTTATCTTCTTTGCATGGTCTATGATGACAAAGGCTTGACAAGGATTTACCAAAGAAGATGAGATATTTTTATTTTGGAGCTTGGGAATGGGGGTACTGGTCTTAAATATAGAAGAATATGCAAGATGATTTGAGGTAATTACTTGCTTATTTCCCACTATATCTTTTGATTAGATTGGAAAAGGAGCCCTCTCTTAGTGATTATAAATGTTAGGTGTGGGGGATCTTTTTCTTTAGTTGCATCACCTTGTTGATGATCAAGCTAATTTTGTGAGTGAAAATAGCATAAGCCTTGACAAAAGTTTCCTCTTCTTTCTCATCTCCTTCTTCATAGTTCAAAAACCCAATGTTAGAGTTTCCAGTTGCATCTACTTCCTCCTCCTAGAAGAGATTGTTTCTATCTTTCGAAAGATATTCTTCTTGAATTCATAATATCTCACTGGTGCATTTGCAGGTGGTGCTTCAAGCGCAAGTCTTCCTTACAATGTAAGAAGTCTATTCTAGTTCCTTACAACATTGTCAAAACAATTTGAAGCACTTGGATAATTTCTCCTTGGAACATCCTTGTATGAAGAAATAAATTATCCTTGAGAAATTTTCTTTTTAATAGCCAGCAATTCATTTTCTAACTTTTACACCATAGGATCTATGGTGCTTGTGGAATATTGGGCCTAAGATGTATGTCCTTTGATCCTATTTGATTCCTTTCTTATCTTTCTAGCGAGGATTAAATCATCCTCAACTTTAGTAGCCATTGCTTGAGAAGCTTTAAGGGTGGTTGGGTTAGATCTTCGTAAAAGGAAACTTACCTTAGGAAACTACATATTGATGCAGAAGCTCTTCAAATTTTGAGTTGTTGACTAAGCATCAACTGGAATTCTAGTTTTCAATTTGTTGAACTTTGCATGGGTTCATATGGTTCCTTCTTCATTTGTGTAAGTTGAGCCAACAAGGCGTGAGCATCTTTAGCAGGCTTAAACATTTCTTTGAATTTGGTTCAAAGAGTTACCCAATTTGTAATAGTTCCAGTAGCAAGGTTGTAAAACCAATTAGCTACCACTCCTTGGAGAGTTTCAATAAATATCCTTACCAATACACCTTCATGTTATATGTCAACAATTCCACATGCAATATATAACACAACAATATGCTCATTAGGGTGTTACCATCTCCATGGAAATTGGGAATGTTCTTTCTTGAACCACGAGGAAGTTCATGAATAGGTGGATCCAAATTCAAAGGACCAAAACTGTTACCCCGAGGACCTTGAGTGGCCATGATGCCTTGATTGAAAGGGGGAATAAAAAACCTTTGAGCCGGTGATATAGGAAAAGCTCTTTGAACACTAGAAGCTTCACTTGGAATAGGAGATCTTACACTAACAAGAGGAAAACTCCTTGTATGCTGAAGAGGTGATCTTGTCCTTGTAGGAAGAATATTAAAGTTATGTTTTCTCAGCAATTCAGATGTAGGATCAATATGCCCTTGAGCCTTTTGAGTGTATAGCTTCTTTCTTCCAGAATGTAAACTTGGCAAGAGAGATAGATCAACAACAAAAGAAATAAATACAAACACAATAAGAAATTGGTATACTTCAACCAAAAGCATGAGGCTATGGTTGCATATTCATTTCCCGAACAGAGTCACCAAAAAATTGTTGGGTGAATATTTTGTAATCAACAAACTAATTACAAAATGGTGATTTCAACCATGGTTACAATGAGATTAAATCTCTCCTCTTAAGAAGGGGAGGCTCCCTTCTTATTGCTCACTAAAAACAACTAATAACTAACTATGATTATATACATTATAATTAACCATGGGTATTTTCATCATCCTATTCTCTTGTTTCACATTAGATGTTTTTCTCTTCCATAGATTACAATTATATATTGTGATGATTACAACATGTAATTCACTTCAAAGTATTACTTTAAGCAATAGCAGTCCATTATCTAGCTTGATTAAATGAAAGAGTAATCAAAGTGATACCAGAATGTTGGTAGCTTGAAAACCTACAAAAGCACAAAGACTTTTGTTGCCTCCAATGATGATTCATAAAGATAAAGAATGGTGTATCTTGTAGCCCAAATTCTCCAATATATGCCACCAAAGGATCAACAAAATGTCGATAATCGAATAATTACCAAAGTGCACACATAAGAACATAAACTTCAAATATAATAATGCAACCCAAAGTTTGCAAAAACAAATTTAAATCCCCTTCTAAACAATATGATATCACGCCACTTATTCAATCATGTGCAAGATACTACAATGAGAAAGACATAAGAACATCCTCAATACATAACAAAATGGATCCAAGGCAAAGATTTGATTCAAATTTTGCCCCTTTTATTGATTGAAATCAGATTTACAACTCAAAATCAAAGTTTTAAAATTGCTCTTCAATTGGGAAGTGCTTTGCTTCATTAGCTAAAAGGTTACTATTACAAAAGAGCTCCCTCATATATATAGAGGAAAGCCAAGAGCTAAAATAGGAAAGCTAAAACTAACTTGACTTATTCAACAATAGACTCTGATTTGAT
>VDFB02000002.1:241586974-241685923 GCA_007258455.2 Sequoia sempervirens
GTCAACCGGTTAGTGAGTTAAAAAGCTAAAAAGAACACCATTCCTTTTTAGGGTTGATAAGCTTATCTGATAATAATATTCTTATTGCCTAGGATTGATAAGCTATCTGATAAAAGAAAGGGCTTATCAGATAAGGTCGTGAATTCCCATGGGACCAGTTCAGTGGCCGCATATAGTTTCGTGAGAAGATTTAAGATTCTAAACCTAGAAAATGCCAGCGTGGCAAAAACGACAAAAGAGACATTACAATCATTTTATTTTTAAATGTGTAATGAGGTCATGTCTGTTTTGCTTTGTTCATTTATGATGGTACACTAACATTAATCATAATTGCACTGTGAAAGTGGAGTTGACAAGAAAAAGTTTTCTTAGGGTTTTGTAAAAGGTGAGAGGTTTCATGGACAATTGAATAAAATTGTAGATATATATATATTTTTTAGACTTTCACGTGAGCACGACACGCCTTCTAGTACCATAGGGACAGGGGAGATTGGGGCACGACACACCCTCCGGTACCATGAGGATGGGGGGAGATTGGGGCATGGCACGCCCTCTAGTACCATGGGGACAAGGGGAGACTGGACCTCGTGATCTCTTGCTTGCAATATGATGTTTTAGCCAATCGAGCTAGGCCCCCACCCAAAATTTTAGATATTTTAATTTAAATGTCTTTGAATTAAATATTTGTACAAGAAAATTAGATTCTTGTTTTTTGAATTTTTTAATAAATTAGGGGTTAGTAAGAGATTCTTTTATAATGTTTCTTGGTAAAAAATTATGTAGATTTTTGTATCATTTTTTGAATTACGTGATGTGATTCATTATTAGGAAGAAGAAAATATAATGAAATGAATTGCAAATCTATGTTCTTAAAAATCTACATAATTTTGTACCAAAATCATTATAATTGATTTTAGAATGTTGATAAAGTAAGATAAACTACTAGAAATGTCGGTCCTTCAAAAGTATACAATTTTGAATTTTTATTAATGCAACATTAGTGTAGACCCATAAAATTGTTGTATGATCATTTCGTACTAATGTTCCATCATCCGTAATTATTTAAGTAATTATATTATTTAATTAGTCTAACTCATCATTAACTAATTAAATAAATATGATCTAATTTTTTGTTAATACAGCATTAGTGTAGACACATAAAATTGTTATATCATTATTTCATGCTAATGTTCCACCATCAATAATTATTTAAGTAATTGTATTATTTAATTAGTCTAACTCATCATCAACTAATTAAATAAATATGATCTAAATTTTTTATTAATGCAACATTAGTGTAGACACATAAAATTGATGTATCATCATTTCATAGTAATATTCCATCATCATTAATTATATTATTTAATTAATCTAACTCATCATCAACTAATTAAATAATCTCTAATTACCTCAATTTCCACCTCACATCTAACTAATTAATATTTTTATTTAATCACTTCATTCTCTACCTCATATGGATAATTAAATAAAATATTATTTTGTTATATGGATAATTAAATAAAATATTATTTTGTTATTTAATTTATATATATCCCCTCCATCATTTCTAAAAAAATGACCAACAAATTTAATTTTTGATTGCAATGAATTGTTATTTTAGTAAATGCAATCTTGGTCGTTCATTTTAAACAAATTAAATCTAAACCCTCTATTTTCTCCTTGATCTTAGGAAATTATTCTCATTCAATCTCAACCATATATCTCATTCTTGAATCTTGATCATCTATCCTCCTAGAAAATAATAATAAATGAGCACATTATCTTATGCAAAGCATCCAATTATCCTCAATAGGTACATGTTGCAAATATTTCGAGCAACCACATCCCAAACCCTTGGAGCGAATTTATTTCATCATGGCATTCAAATTTGGTAAGTTTATTGTTTTATTTGCAATCACTCATATTTTATTATTTTCTTAATCATGAGGTTTGCATGTTGTTTTAGAATAGAAAGCATTGTGTTTACATTTTATTTTTTGGTTTAAGTTTTAATCTTCTTGTTCATATTTTGATGGCCATGTGATGGCATTCAAACTTACAATCTCCCACTCATCCAATGCATATTGGTTTGTGTTGCTAACATCTAAATATATTTGTGCAGAATTGTTTATTATTATCACTTTGTTTTTGTTGTCTTTAGCATAGTCTCCATAGTGTTTAGCATTCATTTGATTGATTGAGACTAGTTTTTAATTTTTTGTTAAATAATTCATTTGATTGATTGATTGAGACTAGTTTTTATTTAAACTACCAAATGTGTGCCTCCTTTGCTGCTCCATTGTCTTAATCTTCACTATCTAATAAGGAATTTGATAAAGTACCCTCTACAATAGTACCTTTCATCTTTTCTTTGTTACTCTTAGATGGTTTGTTCTTCCCACCAATTTCAATCGTTATACTATCATTCACATTTGATATTCCAAACACGGATCTAGTATTGGAAATAGATGATATAGAAACTAGTGCCCCAAAATTTTGTAGTTTCTTCTTGATCATAACTAAAGCAGTTGACCTCAATGTTGTTGTCAAACCCTTATGTCTTATTGAATCATGCTCACCTATGATGATAGCAGGTATAGTTCAATTGAAAGATATGAGATTTTTCTCAACTAAATTTAAAAATTACCTAGCCAACTTATAGCCTAAATTTAGGAGTTGGGTGATCCCACAATAGTGGTTTACAATTTTTGGCCAAACTGGACACTGAAATTATTATTTTTAACTAAATCTTCACATTCATGCACCTATAGCAGCTAAACCATGAAGAATTTGAAGATGATGCAAACTAGAGTCTCGTCACATTTTGTTTGTAGATTCTAAAAAAAAAATTCAAATTTTTTTTGGAGATACTTCTTTTCCATCTCCCACAAGGTAGTTTTTTTAGAAAACAACATTTTAAAAGTGACTTTTTTATAGTATAGCATACTTAACTTTTTTTTCCATGAAGGATAGATTCAATTCTTTTTTGAATTTGGGTCATAACTCTAATATCTAGTGCTTCACTTGGTTAGATAGTTTTTTATTGAATATCTTTTCTTTAATCAAGTTTTCAAGTCAAACCAATTACAATTCAGACATAGTGTGACCGTATAATGTGTAACTCTTTTTTGTATATATCAAAATTCAATTTATTTTTCTTGTTGGATCAAGGAATTCAATATCTAGTGCACTCATATTTTTCAATTTTTGATAATTTTCTATTTTTTCAACATGTCTGGGAGAACAAAGACCTTGGTTTTTCGATCAAAACTATGTTTAATAAAACTAAAAAACAAAATACATAATAAAACAAAACATATTAAATTATATTAGTTGGATACTTTCGTTAGAGGGACTATCGTTCGATTCTAGTTGGGTTTTTGAAGATTCCTCCATTTTCATCCTCAACCCGAGCTTTGAAGTGTAAAAATTTAGGTTTTTTTGTGTGTCTCAGGGAGGGGATGAGGATTTAAATTGCACTAACTCATAGTCTCAGAGTGAACTTCTTTGGGTGGGGTTTGTTTGAACCCTTTTCTCATATGTTTTTTTTTATTTTTGGTTTAAGGGGTTCAGTCAAACCCAGGTTTGGTCGAACCCCTTTTTGGTTCGATCAAACTTCTAGGTTCGTACGAACCCCCAAAATCACTTTTTTGCCATGGGGTAATTTTTTCTCAGTTTTCCTTCCTCCATCAAATTGTAAACCACTATTATGGCTTCACCCTGTTGTAGTATTGTTTACATATTTTTTGTTACTTAGGTTATGAGTGGCCTTTTGTTCTTCTTATTAATCATTTTCTTTCTTTTTTTCTAGGTAAAATTCAATCCTTCTACCACTTGAGAGAAAAAATAGTAGGAATGAATGAATAAATATACACAACATATTGTTGGAATTTAAACATTTTTTTCACCATATCAAGTTTTTCCTTTAGCAACGAGCTATTCTCCATATCCCAATACACATGTGTATTAAACAAGTTTGTTTGTTGCATGGTGGTGTTTTTTATAGGCAACCAAGAAACTTAAGTTTATTATGATTGGTTTTAATGGGTGAATCATTTTGTTAATAATTTCAAGAGAATGCATGGAAGCTAATTTCAACTATCTACACTCTATACCAAGTTCTTTCTCTCCTCTTCTATTATTTGTGTTTCCCATTTTTTGTTTCCACTGATTATAAACAGTTGTATAATTTTTCTCCAACTCCACAAGACTATCCCTAGGCCCATCTCTTTTAGTAGCATGAATAAATCCTTTATCAAACCTAAGTTGATTAGCCTTAAGCACCTTATCAAGTTGCTCTTCTTTGATAGATGAACGTAAATGAAAATAACAATTACTTCAGGTCCAACCACAACTCACCAAAAGTATCATTATAAAATCCTATGAGAAATACTAAATGAATTGATCCATCAACCACATAGCCGCACAAAAATCTATTTTAATTTCAATAAGTATTCATCTATTTTTTAAAATTTTAGTTATAGGTGTTGTATAAATGGTTGCCATTGCACCAAAAGATCGACCTATTCATGCCTAAAACAACCTCCATAGTTAATGAATCCACGGGAGGCAGTTAAGCCATGTCACGAACCCAATCGTTGTGTTGTACAACACAAGAAGACCAAGGGCATACACCTTGCAACAATCCCCCTAGTGCAAGCGAGGGGTTCGAACTCGTGACCCAGGCTCTAATACCAATTGTTTCACATACAGTTGTCGTTGCACCAAAAGATCGACCCATTAATGCCTGATACAATCGCTAGAGTTAATGAATCCACATGAGGCAGTTAAGCCATGTCACAAACTTGAGCACTGCGCTACACAATACAAGGAAACCAAGGGAGCAAACCTTGCAACAATAGGGTCAAGCATTATTGTTTCTATTTATATTTTCATACTTAATAGTTGATGAAAATTATGAAATTATGAAATATTAGATAAATTATTGAATTTAATTAGTCTAGATTAATTATGTTTATGTTTGTGTTTTATTATATTAGACTAAATTTAAGGAAAGTTTATTTTTCTTTATAATATGATAAAGATATCTTTTAAATTTTTAAATTAAATATCTTCATAAGACCAATTAAAATGTATAGATAATGTAATTAATTTATATCTTTAAAGTGTACATCTTAAAATCATTTTTGTTAATATTAACTTTGAATATCCTCTTATCTTTAAACTCTATTCAAATACAATAATCTAAAAAAACCACAATAAAATTTTAAAAATAATAAACAATCAAAATCTATTATACACCACAATTAAAAAATCATTTTTAACACTATGCTAATTCAAACTTGATTTATCCAATCACTTGTCTAAACAAGAATTTAAGATAGAATCTCTAAAGTTTTTTATTAATTAAATCATAATTTTTGAAAATATATATACAATCATACCTAACATGATCATAATGTTATACATGTTAAAATAATACTTTTGTATTTTATTTTTTAATATTATATTAAAATATTCTTTCCCAAATATCTATATAAATCTCTTAAAATCAATATTAGAATGATAACATATCTCATAAAACTTAGATGGTTTGGTTAAATGTCTTTTTAGGAATAGTTGGCTTACCCTTTGTTATTGTCAAGAGCATCCCTTGGATTGATTGAAAATGAAGTATAGTATTGTGTCACTTCAATTAAATCAATCTTTTAAGTATTCCCTTGAAATGATAGATGAAGAATCCCTCGTCCTCTTTACCTTTACAAAATTGGCGTGGGATGCATCCAATATGGAAGTTAAATCTTTAAGAAAAGATGGCCATCTCCTTGACAGAGATTGTTTTCTCCCACTTTAAATAAGAATCCAAGTACACTTGTTATGAAACTATTTTTCCCACTTTTGAGTGTAGTTTACACTCATATATGTGTAGAGTGAGAAATTAGGTTTATTTTTATATATTTTGATTTTACTGATTTGAAATTATTCTTATCTTTTTAAAGTAAATTAGTGGATGTTTTACATTTTCAATTGTTTAAAATGATTATAAAAAATAATTCATTTTATGTTAATGTCTGAGTATTGGGTTTCTATTAATGTTATAGTATCTAGAAATCAATTTCTTGATATGGTAGTGATTATTGTTGATTTTTATTTGTTGATATGTTTTAATAGGCATCAGGCAAATTCACCACCAACAATTCACTGTCGGAAAATTCACTGCCAACAATTCACTGTGGGAAAATTCACTGCCATGACAAATTCATCTCAAGGAAAATTCACCTACAACAATTCATCGCCGCGGAAAATTAATAGCAAACTTTTAATGCGATGAATTTTCCGTGGTGGTGAATTGCTGGTGGTGAATTTTGCTTGAGGTGAATTTTTCATGGCGGTGAATTTTCCCGCAGTGAATTGTTGGCAGTGAATTTTCTAGTGGTGAATTTTCCTAGAGTCGTTTTAATAAAAACTTCTCATGGCTCTTTTCATGTATTGTGTCCTTCCACTTATCAAAGTTTTCTTATTTGATATTCATTTTATTCGAAGAAGAATTAATATTTGTGAGAAAGCATCATGATGGCAAGATGTGGGAGCTTTTCCTCAAAGTGATGGGAGCACTTACATTAAGAGCTCCACATGGAGACCACATCCAAGGCTTGTGGGTTGTGCAAATGAATCTAGAAGAAGACAAATGAGAGAGGGAGCACCACAAGTAAGTATTAAGAATTAGACAAGCTAGCATATTTCAAAGGAGTTTAATAAAGCCATCTACCATTTTGTGGCCTTTATATCTAGTGCAAGAATCCCTTTAGGAAAGCTCTTTTGTACTATGTTAATAGCTATAATCAATGACCTTTCATGAAGGTGGATTATCCTAAGGTTTTTGTTTGGGTGAATTTACAACCATTGTATGTAATGAGTTTTTCTTGATGCTTCTATTTGTGCCTCATTTGTACTAGAGGTCTCTTTTAAATAAGTTCATGTATGTCGTAGGATTTTAGCATACAAACTATAGTGCTTTCTTTCCAAACTGGGTTGTGGAGTCAATTTTTTTAGCAATGAATTAGAAATGGTTTCTAATTTCCTTCCTTGTTCTACCTCTTGCACTTACTACTGTGGCATTGAAAATTGTTAGACAACTTTTTATGCCCAAATTGGGTTTTCTTTTGAAATAAAGATTGTATTATAGAGTTCATGTATCTAGGAGAGACAAAAATGGGGTTTAGCATACATTCAATTCTATATAATAGCTAGATAGCATGTATATTTTGTTATTACCTACTTCTTAATTATTTATTCTTCTATTGAAATATGTTTTATGGTTGTGTTGGATGTTTTCCTAATCCATGATTTTAGAAGGTATTAGTATAATCCTTCATGGACTAGAATTGGGTGTTATTGTATTCGAGTGATATTTAAAAAGCTAATTTTCCATATATTTTCTAAGGACATCTTCACATATTAATAGATTTGCAATATTTCTACCATGGTGGATATCAAATTTCATTTGGAAAAATAGACCTATAAGAAGAATGGCTAGTTAGATATGAACACATTTTTAATTTTTGCTTCTAACATTGGCTACCAAAAGCATGCATGTAGTCACATTTCATGCAAAGTAATAATTTCTCTTCCATCCATTTTAATATGATTCTTACTTTTTTGTTTTAATTTGTAAATCATTTTTTTAGTTGTTCATATTTTTTAATGGAAAGGACCTACGAATATTTAATCTATCGTTTGAATGGTTTTCCCTACCACATAACATTATCTAATTCTAGAATTGATGTATTTAGTCATCTAAATTATCTTAGATCTTCTTTGCTAATTATTTAACATTCGCCCATCATAAAATTAAATGTAGCGATCAATAAGGATCCCCTTCAATTCTTAAGTCATTTCATTTAAATAGCTAATGGTGACTCCCAATCCATGGCCATAATTTTGCTCTATGCTTGAAGAAATTTCAACTTCAAGAAATATAATTCATAGGCAAGTGTTGTAGCATTCATAGAAAAAATATTTTTGTAAGTTAGATACATATCATTCCTTATCCCAATAAATCAATAATTGGAGTGAAAAAGATGTAAATAAAACTCAAAAGTTCTATTATACCCAACAATACTAACCATAAGTACTACATGCATGTTCACTCTAGCCATTTGAACTTTGGAAAGTTTTAGGAGTATTTTTAATTCTCTATAGAAATTTAGTAAAAACCCTAATGATATTCCTCTACTATTTTATTATTATTATTTGCATCTTGCAATTCCCACACATTTGTCTTGTATATGTATGCTACATAAATGCAATGTTTGTCCTTCAATATGAGCCTCATTTTTTTCATTATGTATAAAATTATATCCTTGAGAGACTATAACTTTGTTTGTTTTAAGATAGAAAAATACATTGATATTGATTGTTGTGAGTGTGTCTACATGTGTGAATTATGTATAATTATGTAATGCGTGTCAATTTTCATTGCATATCATTATGCATCTCTGTGTGAATGTGTGTCTATGTGCATGTGCATATATGTTTTCTAAAAAAATGGTTTGTATTTTAAGATACTATATTTTTTGCTAGATTTTCCTTTATACTAATATTTTGGAATCATCATGTCAAGTTATTAGCTATGGAATCTAATAGCCCAAATGAATTTTCCTATCTCGATTTTTCTAAAATCTCTTCTTGATTCATTAATTTTTAGATTTAAGTTGGAACAAAAATAGAACTTCAAAAAATACAATAATATACCAATTAGTCAATCTCCTTCAATCAAGCTCTCATAATTTTTTTAATAAATTCTTATTTACTAGTATTTTCTCATGTACTTGCCTAAATAATATTGATGTATATGCTTCTAGTAGATAATATTATTTAACTTTTTCAATGCAATTTGTGTTTGAACTAAATTTTAATTAACAATATTTTAGGGACATCTTCAATCTTATTGGGTTTTGGATGGAGCCAACAACTATAAGTCCTTTCTAGGCTTACCTATACAAGATTTATACTATTATTTTTATTTAATCTTTCTTTCAAAAGATAATTTTTTTTAATTGTATATTTAGTAAATTGCTAGATTGTCTATTAAAATTTGTTTTATATCTTTGTCGACCAGAAACGCAGTTAGTATCATGAATAGTTTATGTAGTTTGATTAACATTTTATGTGTTCATTGTTTGCACATACTTAGTATTGGTGATCCCATCACCAATCATATTCTTTTTCTTGGCCCAAAATTGAGACGTGTCATTAGATTATTTATCATTATTTTCCCTATAAATCTTGGCTAAACATTTAGAATGAGAATTTTTTCAATGATAACACATTTCTCAATAATCTCATCAAACATTGATGAACAATGTACTTGGATATGCAAATAAATCTCTTGGTTTAAGTTTTGAGTAAATATTGTGATGAGTTGTTTTTTTAATATGAACCAAGGGAGGCTTGACCAGCAAGTGATCTCCACCTTTATAAGTAGGTTGTGAAGTTCTCACCATTGTGTTGTTTAGTTTTACAAATATCTAACATGGTGAGTTCATGCTCAACATTATAGGAGAAGTGTGTAATGAAATTCTTGGATAAGTTGACAAATGATGAAATGGAGCCATTGAAGAGGTGCATAAACTATTCCAAGGCTTGTCAACCCAAGCTTTGAGGAAAAAGGTAGAATAGGTATTATTCATTGTACAAGACATATTGGAATGTCATAAAGAATTATTTGATGTGGTCACAAGGGTTTCATTTCCCTTTTTATTTATAAAATTTATATATCTCAAAGTGTTGTGGAAAATGTAACATTCTCATCAACTTATCAATGAGGTAGGGACATAAATCTTCAAATCTGTAGTGTTTATTTTGGGTCCCCATTTTTAACATCAAGGGGGTAAAAATTTATTAAAACAAGAAAACGTTACAAAGCAAGGGCCTTAAATGGCCCTATCAAGTTCAACCAAGTGATCCAAATGATGAGACAAATCCAGGGGTAGTTGACACTGATCCACTAAATTCCAATCATGAATATGATCATAAGCCCATTTAGCCAAGCAATTAGCAACACCATTCCATTCTCGAGGAATATGAGTGAAAGTAATATACTCCAGAGAAGCACAAAGAGTGAGAATTTGTTCAACAATCAAAGCCAGCTGCCATCTCACATCATCCAAATACCACATGTTTAGTAAGTTCACCACAACCTAGGAGTTAGACTCATATGATCCTTCGCCATCCTAATTGACTGCCCCGCTCCTAGCCAACAAAATGGCCCGAGCCTCCATAAGATTATTTGTATGAAGACCCTTATACACAAAGAAGATAAACTGAACATCTCTAGAGCTATCCTGACCCACACCCCCAATGCCAACATGACCCGAATTTCTATGAGAAGAGCCATCCGAGTTGAGTTTTAGGACCCCAAGAGAAGGGGTCCATCTTCCCTCCCTATTCACCTTCAGGGTAGGATGCCTACATCTGTTGCTCATGAGTTGTCATTGCGGAGGAGGAAGATGAACATGATTACAACAACCAACATCATGAGGGTCCACCAGAATAGTCATATCACACTTAGCCGCAATAGTTTCCCCTAAAGAGTGTAGAATTTTCCACCATAGGTGAGGGGCCATCAACAATGAATCCTAAAAAATTAGCCTATTCCTCTCCAACCACAGGTTCCAGATAATAAAGGAAGGCCCAAGAGCCCAAGCAACCTAAAGAAAGGGAGTAGAAACAGGGGTCGTGCCCCACTGTTCCCCAAACTCCACCAAAGAGGAAGCATGCTAGTAGGTCGTATTCCACACCCCCCACCAAAAATGCCAAATCTCCCTAGCATAGGAACATTGGAAGAAGAGATGGGAGACACTCTCTTCACAACCATAACACAAAACACACATGGAGGGGCCTTGGAACCCACACTTACATAAATTATCCCAAGTAAGACATCGATTTTGAGCCACTAACCACATAAAGAAGTTGCACTTGGGCCATGACAACTTGTGCCAAACTTGCTTCCACCAAGGGACCTCAATGTCCCCAAACAACTGCCTACCTAACTGCTTATAACTAGCTACCACAAAGTACTTTCCAGACAAATCCGAACCATCCCAAGCCAAGACATCAGGTCCCCTCAAAGAATTACAAGCACGGGAAGCCAAAAGCTAGGAAAGATCATGCCTATCCCCCTCAGACCCTCCAGGTGGCCACTTAGAAGGATGCTTCTAGTGAAAACTTACAACCAAACCACCCTGATGCACCACCTTATAATGCTCCACAATATCCCAACCACTCGCAATAAAAACATCACAAAGGGACTGGAGGTGAGGAAAAGAAGAGAGAATAGGAGGGTGACCATCCCAAGAATCTGACCAAAAAAGAGCTGCGCCCCCACTTTTAAAGTATGTCAAATCATAGAACCACTCCCTTCCAGAGGATAGCGAGGAACCTCAAAAGGAGCAACACCTCAAAGATATTTATGGTTGAGAATACAATCCCATAACTAATGTTGATTGGTACACCATCACGAGTAAAGCTTGGCAACAAGAGGTTTCCCATTCAAAATAGCAGAGCGTAAACCAAGACCACCCTCTTGCTTTGGTCTACACACAGAATCCAACTTAACAAGGCTCCACTTTGAAGACAACACATTACCGCTCCAAAGAAATTGACGTGAAAGAGCATCAAATTCCTTAAGGAAATACATAGGATCCGCTTGAACAAAGCACCTGTAGATGGGAAGGTCTTGGATAATAGACTTAAGAAGAGTCGCTCTAGCAGGAGTAGACAACCAACGATGAGTCCAATGAGTAACCTTCCACCTAAGCTTATCAAGCAGTAGTTGCCAGGAGGACCTGGGCTGATGACCAATAACAAGAGGAATACCCAAGTAGACAAAGGGAAGAGACCCAATTTGAAATGGCAGAATAGCTGCAATCCGCCGCTGGATAGTTTGAGGAGTATTAAAGAAGAATATAGAAGACTTCTGCTCATTGACTTTCTGGCCTGAAGCTGCTAGATAGATGTCCAAAGCTTGCCTGAAGGATTCAGCCTCCCTAATAAGAGCTAGTCCCATAAAAGAGGTGTCATCCACAAATTGGAGATGAGAAAGAATAGGCAATCCCATCCCCCACTACCACCCATGAATCAGACCTTGTGAAACCGGAGAATTAAGAAGTCGGCCTAGCCCCTCCGCCATAATAATAAACAAATAAGGAGAGAGCAAGTCCCCCTAACGAAGGCCCCTAGCAGCCCCAAAAATATCTGAAGGTTCCCCATTCACAATAATCGAAAAGAAGGAAGAGGTCACACAACTCGATATCCAACTCACCCAGTTAGAGGAAAAACCAAAGGCCAATAGAATCTTCTAGAGAAAACTCCATTTAACTCTGTCATAAGCTTTTTCCATATCCAACTTGATAAACATAGACCTATCCTGAGAGGTTTCCATGGAATGAATGACTTTAGACGCAACCACCACCCCGTCCATAATTTGACGAATTGCCACAAATCTGCCTTGCTCCTCAGAAATGATCATAGGAAAACAATATTTAAGCCTCTCAGCAATCAACTTCGTAACAATCTTGTACACCACATTACAAAGCGCAATAGGTCTAAAGAGATCAAGTCTGTCAACACCTTCCTTCTTAGGAATGAGAACCAGAAAAGTAGCATTCAGGGCATGAAGCATCTACTTACTATGAAGAGACTCCTGAACCACCTCCAACAAATCCAGCTTCACAGTATCCCAAAACTCCTGGAAAAACTCAAATAGGAAACCATCAAGGCTAGGAGCTTTCCCCTTGTTCATCCCGAACACCACCTCCTCCACCTCTGACAAAGTCACTAGGCGAATAAGAGAAGCATTCAACTCATTAGAAATTAAAGAGGGAATGCAAGCAAGGACCCTATTCTCATCAGCCTCAGTAAGCAATGAATCCTCAATGAACAAATTAGAGTAGAACTGATGAGCCTCTCTAGACAAAGCTTGTTGCGAAGAGATTGAAAGACCCTCAAAGTTAACAAGAGAAGAAATAAAACACTTATTCTGACGAGCTTGCACCGAATGATGGAAAAAAGCCGTATTCCTATCACCCTCTTGAAGCCAATCAATCCTAGCCTTTTGTTTCCAGAAAATCTCCTCATGAAGCTCCCACTCCTACACCAATTTTAGAGCCTGGGCCTCAGCATGCCCAAGAGCCTCCGAGAATCCCAAATCCTGAATCTGGTGGGTAATAATAGCAAGGTGATCCTGCACTTCACTTTTTCTGGCCCGAAAATTAATAAAACATGACCTATTCCATCGCTTAAGATGATACTTAACATATTGTAGCCTCTTAACCAGAGAATACATAACTGACCCATACGCAGGGGTACCATCCCGCCACCACTAAGCAACAAGATCACCCAAAGACGGATCATGTAGCCACATTAGCTGGAATTTGAAAGGAGGATTCTTTGGATTTGGGAAAGCTGAAGTTGAAAACTTAATTGGCTAATGATCAGAGCCACACCAGTCAAGAATCTCAAAGAAAATGACCAAGCTACCTCTAACCCAAGAGAAATAAACAAGGAAACGATCAAGCCACTGGGAGATCACTTCAGGCCCAATCCGTCTATTATTCCAAGTGAATATTTTGTTAGAGGGTTTTACATCCACTAGAGCACGAGAGTCCACATTAGTCCGAAACAGATCTGAAGCAGGACCAAGCCTAGGCAACCCTCCCCTTTTCTCCTCCAAGCTCAACACAACATTGAAATCACCAGCTAAGATCCAAGGTAGAAAGGGTGCACAAGACCTAACATATCTGATATGAGCCCAAAGTTGGATTTTACCACGGATGTCAATCGGAGTATAAACATTACTAACCAAAAATAGTCTCACTAGATTCCAAAACCGAAGCCACCATAGAAATAGCAGACTGGCTTGAAATCTACCAATGAGGAACAACCTTACGAGGATCCCAGAAAAGAGCCAGACCCCCCAGAGGTTCCCCTAGACCCAATACATTAACACTAGCCAAAAAACCAAATACGAGGGGCATGTTGAAGCATGAGGTCCACCTGAAGCTTAGTTTCCTGAACACAAAAGATATCAAGAGAATGAACAACAATCAAATCTTGAATAACCTTTTGACGGGAGGTGCTATTCAACCCCCTTGCATTCCATGAGAGAATAATCATGAGGAAGGTTGAGAGAAGTGGGCCTCAAGGGTCTTAACAGAACTAGATTCCACCAACAGATCCCCAGTAGATTTAAGCTTGTTTGCATCCTTCTTACGCCCAACTTTCGAAGAATTTTCAAAATGCCCTTTCTTCAGAGGGAATTGCAGCACCCCCAAAGCAAGAGATGATCCCCGCCCTTTACCTAAAGAGAACACTGCCTTAGCTAAATCTGCTAAAACAATATCATCCTACACATCTGCAGAGGCCCTAGGAGGCACATAAATCCCCTGCTCCAATGCTAGAGAAATATTTTGAACAACAATTTCCTGCTCCAGCCTTGAATCCATCCCAACATCCATACCAATGGCCCCAGAAGAGAGCTCAATAGGAATCCCTTCCTCCAAATCCTGATTATCCAGGACCTCAAACCGATTGAAACCCTGATCACTCTGTCTATCTTTATAGGCTCGCTTCTGACCCCTCCCTTTATTTCTCTCCTTAACAGGAATAAAGCCATCCTTATCGGGCCCACCCTCAACCATAGACGCCTTACCTTTATCCCCCTTCTCCACCAAAGGTCTTTCGAAGAAGGAGAGGAAGAAGCACCTACCACTTTGGGTGCTCGAGGACACTAGCACTGAAGGTGTCCATACTTGTGACAAAAGTGACAACGAAAAGGAAGGGACTCATAATCAAGCGGTTGAATCCATGAGGCAGAGCCAATACAAAATTCCAAAGAATCTAGCAAAGGGTTATTTAAATCAATTTCAACACAGATGCGAGCATAAGAGAATACCTTTTTATCCAAAGTATTCTAAGCAATGGCAGTCGAATTCCCCAACAAAGCAGCAATCCGGAGCAGAATATCCTCCCTCCAAAACTCCAATGACAACCATGGAAGACAGACCCAAAGAGGAACCCATGTAGGAAGACAGGAACCCATGTAGGAAGATCCTCTGTCGCATTAAAACCACCATGCCAAGGCTTAATGAACAAGCCAACATGATTGTAAAAATATAGCCCTCCCTCAAAAACATGATTACGATCCGAGATGCAAGAAAAATCAACCATGAAATAGCCGTTCGTAGCCACCAAAAGATCAAAATCCCCTTCAACCTGCCAGGTTCAACGGATCCAAGACTCTAATGTCGAGAGAGGGACACAAATACCCAAGAACTTGCAGATCAGAACATGTTGGCTCCAATAAGCTATGCCCTCCTGAACCGATTCGGGAGAAATAACCAGGACAGGTCGATCTTGACTCCGTGACAAGCACCCGTTCACTTTCTTGAGCTTAGAGCTCTCACCCACAAAGGACGAATCCAACTTTTGTGTATGCATAGTTGTCGAAAAATTCTGAGATGGCTTTGGCCCAGCAAGCACCAGGATTTTGGAAGCCTCTGCCATATCCCCATACTGAACCCCAACACTCAGCCCACTCTAATTCCACCAAACCCTTACCCCACCACTTCCACCACCCACTTCCCCCTCACCGCACCACCTCCCACCAACCCTTCTCCCGCACAAACCCCCACACCACCCCACACACTACAACAAACACCAACCTAACAGAAAAAACAAAAGAACCCCCCCAAACACCCGTACGCAGCCAAAAGGGACATAATCTAGCACATGCAAGAGCCAACATGCAGCCTTAGAGGCTATGTGTAGCCTCACCTACTCACAGGAACGACGCCATTCCCATATCTCGGCTACTTCATCTCCATCTGGGTCCCCATTTTTAGGTTCATGGGGGAATTTTTCATTTCTTGAAACTATTAGTCAAAGGGAGTTCCAAGAGGGTTGTTTGAAGGTTCCTAATTAATGGAATTTTATGGTGGTATTTTTTGGTATGTAGCATGGTTGAGGTTGGTTTGAGGGGCATATTGATATTCATGTGTTAAAGGGGCTTGCTTGTATAAGAATAAGTGGAGGTATGACGTAAGAAGCTCAGATGAGAGGCTTGATATACATAAGAATATGAGGCTTGAGGAATGTATGATGTTGTAGGATATGAGGTCATGTCTAAAGAAGGAATGGAAGAGGGGAATGAGGTTTAAGGAATATATGACAATATGGGGTATGAGGTCATGGGTAAAGATGGGATATAAGAAGAGTGTAAGGTTTGAGGGATGTATTCATAATATGAGAGGTGGTGAGGGGAATAGTTTGATGGTATATATTACATGAGATGTTAAGATGGAGTTGGGTGTAGCATTATGAGTGTAAGCTAGGATGTGCTCTACAATAGGGATGTTATGGAAGGTAACATTGCCATCATGCTACTACCAATTATGTGCATCAAATTTTGTTAGATTATGAAAAGATATTTCCCCATGGATTTCCAAATTTAGTTGTTATGGGTTCTCATCTTATTAGGTCACCTAATTTAGAATCATCACAATTTTTTGGAATTTTTCCATTTTCTCTTATCATCTTTTTAAGAATAGAATATTTGTTTAAGCTTATAATATGTTCCATTCAATCAACTATTTTTGGGTTGTTAGTAATGTTTTGGAACCTTAGAGAATATATTGGTTATGACATAAAGGTATTTTATTCTTGTTTTAATGATCCACCTTGTGTGGAATGGTCTCTATGTTCATAACCCAACATGCCTAGGGTGTATGAGGATTGTGACATTTCTATAGAAGTTGATAATCCAACCTCACAAATCCCAATGAACACCTGCAAAAAAATAATCTATCATAGAAAAGAGATCAAGAGACACAAGAATGGTGCTCTACAAACATGAAGCAAAAATGCAATAACCAATATTAGATTACAAAAGATCAATCCTTATGAAAGGAGATCCAAACCCTAAAGGTGAAAACTATAGGAATAATAATAAAATAAAGAATACCTAAGTTTAGCTTAGGTGAAATAAAGTAAAGGTGACTTAATTAATTAATTAATACAATTAAATTAATTAAGTAAACAACCTATTACCCTAAAACCCCCCCTAAGATGAACTTAGGGAGAAGCTAAAAAACTAAGGAAAGATGCATGAAAGCAAAGATGGGTCCTGACAACTAGGCCTGATGAGGTACCCATGTACAAATATAAAAGATCTCTTACAATAGGATAAAAGGAGAAAACCTCATGGGAAAAAATCCTCTCCAAAAGAGAGAAATACATGTGAAGGACTAAGAAGCCTCCAAACAAGAATGTCCCAAAACTAATAGGAACAAGTGAAGGACTAAAGAAGCCTTCAAACAAGAGTGAAGGAATGAAGAAGCCTCCAACAAGAGTGAAGGACGAAGAATCCACCAACCAAGAAGAAATTGTCCCAAAATATAGAAACAAAGGATGAACATGAAAAACTCCACTGAATCATGAAGAAGTTGCAAAAATTTTCGTAGATTGACTCCTGAAATGATGAAAGAAGAACCTCCACTGAAACATATGATGATCAGGATCAAGAAGAAAAGAATCTGTATGAGTGCCCCCAATGACACTACTCAAATCTGATGGAAAACCAAGGAAAACATCAAGAACTCAAAGATATAGATGGCACAAGTACCAATAGTCTGAAGAACTGATCAAGTGAAAATGGAAGGTCACCTCCTGAATGCAAGAGAGTCCATGTGGTAAGTGATCCATCTCAACAAAATACAAGTAACCAACCATTGATGTAATCTATTTTTGAAAGTACATAGGAACAAATACTGAATATATAGCTCACTCCAACGAAACCAAGGAAGCAATGTCACGAACAGTAGAAACCCCCCCATAATGTTGACAAGGGAGAGTCATGACAGGTGCACTAAAACTTAATGCTAGAAAGAAGTGCATGAAGAAGAACCAAGAACATTTGAATGTGAAAACATGAAAGTTCCAACAAAGTATAAATGGTGTGCAAACAAAGGAACACACGTATGAGTCAAGAATCAATGTGATTCACTCTTGTCGTGGAAGGAATGCTCACTAGAAAAAGGTATGATGGAAAACAAAGGAAAACATCAAACCCCCATGGAACTTTATAGAATAGTGCAAGTACTATAATGGCACAATATGATGTACAAGAATCCCAATACTACACATACAAAGTTGAGGCACTTTATTTCAGTGCATTTACAGATAATAAATACATGCAATGTGTGCCCATAAGGTCCAAAAAGGACTGCATATGAGAAGAAGTATTTTTGGAAAAAAACCAAAAATAAAATCTGGAAACCACCTACACCACTGAAAAGAGCTCAAAACTAGCTTCCAACAATATCTTGTTTGCCCATTTTCAACATTGTATGCAAAAGTTATGCCAAAAACACTGAAGGCAACTCTAGAAAATAAGATCTAAATTTGACTAGAAATAATAGGGACCTAAGAAAAAGTATCCAAAAAATACCTACACCAATAGAAAGTTTCTCTAAGTCCTCTTTCCTATGATATCTCATTTTCCGAATTTCAACACTGTGGGAAAAAGTTATGGCCTCCGAAAGAAGATTGCCCTAAAAGGGCAATTACACAGTTTGTTGGAAAAAAATTGACAGCCATATGGCTGTCACAGCCAAAATACGACATTAAAATTGATGGCCAAATGACCATCGCCGTATTTTCCCAATTGGGCTTATTTTAAAAAAAAAACAATAAAAAAATTACATTAATAATTTTTTTTTAAAAAAATTAGTAATAAAAAAAATGTAGGGCTTGCATGGGGGCCGCCACCTGCCAAAGTGGCAGGGCAATACCCCATGTGGTACCCCTCCCACATGAGGTGAGGCCTGAGGGGCCTCGACTTGCCTGTTTGGCAGGTGGTGGTACCCCCATAGGGTACAATTTTTTATTTTTTTTGAAATACAAAAACTTGCATGCCTTTGAAAGGATTTTCAATTTTTTTTTTTTTTTTAAATTTAGCAAGAAAGAATATCATTTTTTTTTACTTTTACTTCAAACCATGTGTTGGGGAGGTCGTACGACCTTCTTGGCAATTTCTTTTTTGCCTCATAGGCTCCCAACACAGAATTTGATGATTTGGTAGTCGATCTGAGGGTTTTTGGGCCTTTTGAGTGCAATGGTGAGGTATGTTTGGGCCCAAAGTACTCCAAAAAACTAGCTACCCCCTGGATCTGGCAAAAAGGCTCTTTCTTCAAACCCTCACAAATCTGACAAACAAAAGCCAATTTTGGTAAAACAAAGTTCAATCTTGACTATTCTAATAGCTTTGGATTCAATGGAGAGGTCTGATTTAACCCTGGATGCACTAAAAAATTGCTTCAAGGCAAGATCACTCAAAAAAGGAATAGGAAGCTATAGAGCTGGAGCTCTAATACCATGTAGAAGTTGATAATCCAACCTCACAGATCCCAATGAACACCTACAAACAAATAACCGGTCACACAAAAGAGATCAAGAGACACAAGAATGGTGCTCTAAAAACATGAAGCAAAAATAAATTAACCAATATTAGATTACAAAAGATCAATCCTTATAAAAGGAGATCCAAACCCTAAAGGTGAAAACCCTATGAATAATAATAAAATAAAGAATGCCTAAGTTTAGCTTAAGTGAAATAAAGTAAAGGTGACTTAATTAATTAATCAATATGAGTAAATTAATTAAGTAAACAACCTACTCTAACAAATTCTTATTTCTTGTGAACATGTGATGTACATAAGATGTTGATATGTGGATGAAAGTTGTAGTGATTTAACTTATGGTTGATGGGTTATAACATTAGACCAAAAGGTGTGACAATTTTTATGACGGGTATAAACATATGGGTAGAGGTTTACTTCTTAAACTATAGGTCAAGATATTATGTTTGTGAGACATTGATTTCCTATTTAGGATAATTGTGGTTCCTAAGTGAGGACATGTGGTATTTTATGTATAAACATTTGGATCAAGATGTATAACTTGGCTTGGATTAATAACTTGAGATAAGCAAAGTTCTCAAGAAAGTATTATTTATGGTGATGTAAGATTAATATTTTTATTTTAGTCTAGCTATGGATATGTGATAGGTGGATGTCAAATGAATTCTTGTATAGTAGTTATAAGTTTGCCACATCCATTTTGAATGATAAATTTGCTTCTAGATTTATTTTGTATATTTTTTTGATTGATGTTTCAAATCACACTTAGTGATTCATCATTGAGAAGAGGAAAGTGTAGAATAAGATGCAAACTTGGACTTTAAAAGAGGGAATAAGGGGTAGTGAGACCTAGAAATCAAGAAGAAAAGAAAAGAAATTACAAACCAAGCCAAAATTCTTGCATGCAAAGGTATAAATATGGTTTAAAGTGTGACCTTACCTTTGGTTTAGGATAAATAGTTTTTGATGAATACTTGTATGTGATGGTATAAATGCAATTTGAAGTGTGACTTTAAACCTTTGGTTTATGTTGGAATAATACTTATATGTGAAGGTGTAAATGTAGTTTGAAGTGTGACCTTACCTTTGGTTTAGGATAAATGGCATTGGATGAATACTTGTATGCTAGGGTTTGGGGGTGAAATTTGATCATAAATACTTATGATGCATCTAATGATAGAGAGGTAGTGGTAATGTTATACAACTAACTAGGGGAAACAACCTATATTTAACTATATATTTATTTTAAACTCCTATGTACAAAATTGAAAAAATAGGTGACAAATATGTGCCAAAATAGAAAATATATGCATTGATTTAAAGTTGGAATTTTTATGCTAGATGAGAAATACAAAATATACTAGTAAACATAGAATTTAAATGCTAGGATATATCTCAAATATGCCAAACATGGATGGATATGTTGATCTAAATTTTGTAGTATTTTGTGATATGGGAAATACAAATCAAACTACCAAACCTAGAATGGATGCACTATGGCATGTCTCAAATATGCCAAAACATAGATAGATATGTTGTTTCAAAGTTTGAATGCTTGGGATTGCTAAACCTCGAATGGATATGTTGAGATATGTCTTGGATACACCGAAAAATGGATGGATACACTGTTTCAAAGTTGGATGTTTTGGACTAATAATATTTTTAAGAATCTATAAGGTAGATACACTTGGATATGTGTTAGATGCACTAATTTGATATTATAAGGATTGGAAACAGGTAACTCAAGTGTTTTTCAACCATTTTTTAAACAAGAAACCACATGTTGGACTTAAGAAGATTTTGTAAATTATAGGAATCCAATGATTTCCAATAAGAATACACATCAAGCACAATAAAAACCTATATTATTTAAGTGGGATTATCAAACCATGTAGCTCCAAAAATATATCATCTTTGATGTATAGGTAGTCTTAGTCCGTTTAAAAGGACCTTGAGTTGTAGGGACAACATCTCCCACAACCTATCCAATAGGAGGAATTATGAATGTATTCCTTCAACTTACTACCATCACTACCAACTATGATATGTTGTAACTTCCCAATGCCATCTAAATCACTTCCTAAGTCACCTTTCATTATAGGACCTCCTAAGTCACCACTCATTATAGGACCTCCTAAATCTCTAGGTGTTATCTTAATCTTTGCAAGATAACTTCCTAATAATCAAGTGTCGCAACAACCAAGTTACAACATAGTTTCTCACACATATAACAGTAGGAAAAATAAGCAACCAAAAAAAACACCAACATCCATTCCATTGCCTCAACTATATCTCCCACCCACACTAATATCCCGTAACATAGTGGCAAAGAATTTGATCTTGTTTAACAACTTTGTAACACTCCTGCTAAGATATCCTTGAGGAATTTAATTCAAGCATCACATGCTTACCATGGCATGCTTCAAAAGGATTTTTAAAGAATTTTTATCCATCCTAGTGTGCAACCAAATGATGTGGTAGCTTTGATTAAGAATATGAATCAACCTAATTTGGACATTGTCTTTCATCAAAATGAGTTACCCCCTTTAGAAACATAAAAATAAAATGATGCTTTGATGATATTAGTTCTTATTGATTTTTTTTATTAGGCATAACCTTGTTGACAATGGTTCAAGGCTTAATGTTTGCAGTATAAACCTTTTGGATAAAATTGGGGTGGATAAGACTAAAATTCAAACAACAGATTTGTCTATTTGTGGTTTTGGCAATGTGGGAAAATAACCGCTAGGTGTGATAACATTACTTGTCAAAATTAGATATGTTACTTGAAAAAATCATATCCATGTAATTCCCAAGGATCTTTCATGTAATCTCCTCTTTGGTAGACCATGGATTCGTGAAATGAATGTAGTGCCTTCAACGCTACAATGTATGCTGAAATACACTTACAACAATAAGGTTTGCACAATAAAAGCTGACCCTAAATCTGAACAACGTTTATAAACTAAAACATGAATGATGAATCCTCTTAGCACATTGACACAACTACAAAAGTGGAACCTTTACATGTTGAGGATAAAGATGAGTGTCTTTCAAATGTGGAAAAGTTGTTGGATGATGTTGGGAGCTCATTCAATTTCACACCTACATCCATGGGGGAATACAAGATTATAAAAATTTAGGAAAAGAGAAAGAAGTTCAGTGATATTAACACAATCCGACATTGAAACATCCAAGAAAAAAGAGTTCACAACTTCTAGTAGTGAAGATAACACAAATTACACATCTACCTATGATAAAACTGAGTATAAAAAACCAACTTCCTAAAAAAAAATTGAAAAAATTTATGGAAGAGGGTACCAAATCTTGAAACAATTTGGTTATAATGGAAAAGGATCTGGAGTGAAAGAACAAGGTATATGTGTCCCCATAGATCCTATCATGCAAGAAACAACAAGAGGTATTGATTATTGTCCTTCAAAAGAAACAAAAATATTAAAGCAACCTTCGCCTAATATCAATGCCATCATGCAAGATTCTTTTAAGATAACTTTGACCTTGGTGCATCCTGAAATGATAAATACTACACATGGAAATAATGGTCATGATGTTGCTTCATCTTCAAATACTTTTTTTAGTGATGATTTAGATTCATTAGATTTTACACCCTCCTTTATGGGAGAGTATAAAATCTCACAATCTAAACCTAAAGAGTCTTGTGTATGTATGACATCTTGTAGTAAGAAAGAAAGCTCTTCTTCACTAGAGAAAGAAATGTCCCCTACTATTGATCAAGAGAATACCTTATCGAGGCTTCTCAAAGCCCACCTGATTTCTCTCCCTCCAAGAACATGAAAGAAATTCTACAATAAATGCTCATTTTATGCATATCATTGAGTGCATGTTCATTCTACCAATGAATGTTAGGTCTTGAGTAATAAAACACAACATTTTAGGGATAGTGGTTCTCTTCCTTATGTTGATGCACCTAATTCCTCTAATTAATAATGATCTCCATCCTATCATGTTACTCATCACTATGTGGAATTTGTAGCTTTATGTGTTTTTCTTGTTGCCATTCATGGTGGTACAATATTAAGTGCAACCATATTTTTCATGACAACATGGTAGTCCTTGGTGTAGTTTTCCCTGTCTCTATGCTTGGGGGAAAGGATAACTACTTTTGGGAGGTGTGCATTCTTTTCAAGGATCCCCTCTTTCTCCTTAAAATACCAACATAGCAAGTATTTTGACATATTAAGGGGGGGCATATAGTCCCTCACTCATTATTTGCATAGGAAATGGTCCCTTCTTAGTGATGATAGCATACATCTCCTAGGAAGGGTGACCTTGTGAACCAAAGTGTGGCTTTCTTAATCCATGTAAGTGTCTCCTTTGTGGTAATATTGGGCTTGATGTCCTCCAAGAGTGTGATCTTTCTTGGCATATGGAATTCTCCTTGGAGGTAACACTATTTCTAGTGTTCCCTAAGATGTGATTTTTTGTTCCTAGACTAGTCGTCTCTTGATGGTGATATCATGTGTGATGTTCCTTAAGGCGTGACCTTCATGTATTGAGCAATACCCCTTTGTTAAGCCGTGTCTTTGTTTGTCACCCATGATATTAAACCTTGTCATATATGTCCCTATGATGTTAAACCTTGGCATTTTGCTTCACTTTGTTCATGGGAGTTGAATTTAGTGTAACATTGGCATAACACATTCATCACTTGTGGCACCTTATCGAGGTTATTAGGGAGTATAATTCTTGGTATGGTTGTTATGGGCACACCTTGTAGACCTACTGTGATTTTCTCATTTTTCCACCTTGTTATTGGTACACCTAGTAGACCTAGTGTGTTTCTCATCCTTGTCTTGGGGGCTCACCTAGTGAATATCAAACTTCACTAGCCCATATGCCTTCCAATTTGTGATTCACCTAGAAAATATCAGACTTTGCTATGGTGTGAGTCATGAATTCCCTTTTAACATGGCCACCTAGCATAACACAACTTTCTTGCTAATGGAGCCATGTGTTTGATGAGTGATGTGGCATAACACAACTTGCTAGTCCTCATGTGACCTAACATTTATTCAATGGATGACATTTGGTATTTGAGATAATTTAAGACTAAGGTTTCTTTGCCTTACTGACTTGAATATTTTAGAACTAACCTTCTGCTTTGTTATGTGTTTCTCATGTGTCTTCTTCGTGTTTACATCATGTTTGTTTTCATCCCATCATCATCTTCATGTTCTATGGTATCATGTGTGTTTTCTTCATGTTTTTTGACATGTATGTTTGTGTATGTTATTTTGCTACATATCATACATGTGTGTCCCTTTGTGCTTATGTTGGTTTTTTATGTGATCTTGGATCCGAGGGGATTTTCCTATCACCTTAGATCCTTATTCATCTTATCTCTTCAAAATTTGGACAATGGAACCCCTCTTGATACATATTTCTCTACTTTTGTGTGAGTCTGAGTGTAAGTTCACACTCTCACCAAAGTGGGGGCTAATTATAGTGTAGAAAATTGTCACCCTCAATAATTCCACATTATGTTTTGTCCCCCTAATTTATTGTACTTAATTAAGCCCCTAATTTTCTAAATTATGCATCTCAATGCCTATTTTTACCATTTTTGAAGTATTGCAAACATTGAATAAATGCACTGATTGTTACTTTACCCCTAACACCTTAAATTTTGGAAAATAGGGTTGGGACTCATTTTCCAAAATGGGACTCATTCGCCCAATGGGGGCACTATCCCACTACTCTGTTTCCCTCCAAATTTGGATATATCAGTGGTGGCATTGTAAAATTTGAATTTCCACTTGCAAAGGTCGGTTATTGGGATCTAACTTTTGGGAAATTAAAAAAAATGCCTATAAATACCAAGTCTTTTCACCATTTGAAACTATAACATAAATTGCAAGAGAATTTATGATTAAGCATCATTGTCAAGAGCAACATTTCAAATGGTATTGTAGTAATTCAAGATCCAAGCATCATGTCAAAGTGTATTTGAGTTTATGTGTTCATGTCATCATTATTTTATCAAGACTAACATCTTTTTGTAGGTCTCCAAAGCATTCAAGTAAGCAAGATCCAAATCCTTGAGGAGATGTGTATGACTTCAGTCCTTCAAGGCAACCATTGAAGGGTGGTGAGTTGTAACACATTGTGATTTCATCATTCTTTTCTTTCCATTATCATTTATCCATTGACATTTACCATTGTATAAGTGGAAACACTTACACAGGGTTTGACTGAGGCAAGTCCCTAAAATGGCCCAATATGTCCTCTCTTTATGAATGTGCAGATCTCAGGATGAAGAGGATTGAAGAAGGATTGAAGAAAAATTCTTCGTTGTTGCATTTGTTGTCATAAACTTTGTCAAGCCATAAAAAATCACTTATAGATTTATCAGACAACATTTCAACACTTTTGCAGATGGAAAACAGAAGCTTAGATCCAACACCCCCAAAAGTACTTTAGGACACCCTATCAAAGAACCATTCACCCATGGGCGACTAAGTCCTTGTATGCACATCCAAATCAATTTTTTTGGGTAGGTACACAACCATCTACACCTTCTAGATCTATCAAAACTTGACTTTTTCAAATTTCTAGTTGTCGAGATCTTGCATTTTTCATGTTAGGCCATATACCTAATAATTAGGTTAATCATTCCAAATTATTTCCAATCCATTCCCATCCTCAATTAGATGTAGATACAAGTGTGATTGGTTCACCTTCATTGTTGTAAGTCAATCTAATCACCTTGTTGATTTACATCTCAATGTAACTTGAAAAAAGGCCACCTTGCATCCTAGGTTCTTTGCATTTAGGGCCTAGGATCACCCTTTCCTATGTTTCAGTACTAATATGTGATTGGTTCATGATTTGGAGTGTATATTTTTCTCTCAAAATATTTTTCCCCACATAAAACTATATAATGGTATAATTTTTGTTGCATATTTTATTTTTAAATGTAAATATTTCTTTTATTTACACATACCTCTCCTCAAATATTATATTAGGAATCATTTCCACACCTTTTCTTCCTTTTCATTTGATATTGCAAGATTATTTGTGATAATCTTGGATTAAGTGGAAGCTTGCATAGATGGAGATCTTGTTGTAAGAAAAAAAAAACACCAAAGATAGAAATGGAGAAGTTATTGAGCATAAGATTTGATATTTGGAAGTTCAAGATGGAGGATATGTTCATAGATAGATATCTATGGGATACAATATCCTAATCCAACCATGTTTCTACATCACAAGAAGACTAGGATAAAATGGATGAAAAGGTGAAGGGATTCATTAGGATCTATTTGGTAGAATCTATATTGTTGAATGTACATGAATAATCCACCACTATAGCCCTTTGGAAGAAGGTTGAGATTTATCACACTAAATCTCTAGTAAATTAATTTTTCCTAAGAAAGAAGTTATATACACTTGGGATAGAGAATGGTAGTTTTATGGAAAAGCACTTGAAGGATTTCAATGTGATTATTACCAAGTTACACTCTATTGAAGTAAAAATAGAGGAGGAGGTGTTAGGAATTGTTTTTGTGCCCCATTTCCTAGATATACTGACCTTTGGTTTGGTGGAGAATATATTTTTTAGGCCTTAGGATGGTAACCTAGCCCAAAATGTTTAGCATTAAAGTATCAATATTTGGAGATCATATCTAAAATCCATTTGGAAAAAGATATTGATAATTCATAAACTCCTCCTAGTTTTGATTTCATGGAAATCAGACGAGTTTTGGGCCAAGATTTAATATTTTCACATTTATGGGTGGGTTCATAGAACACTATCAAAATGAAAAAAATTCCTAATTTTGGAAATAGAACAAGTATTAATATTCCATATTAAGCCTCCATTTTTTTTTACTATTGAAGGAGTTCTGAGGTTGTAGTGCAATTTCTATTAACTATTTATCAACTAGTCCCTATTACAAAATAACCCCTACAAATTGATTTGTTTGAATTTTGGTGATTGCACAATGTTCTCCAATAATAATAAACACACCTTACAAATTTTCACACCTTGTAAATGTCATATGAGGCCATGGCACAATTCTCATCATTTCAATCAAAATACCATTAATTGTGTGTTTCAACTTTTTAATTGAAAACATTTTAAAACAATTTTCTATTGTTTTAACTTGGCATTGGGGGTTAAAATATTGTTTATTAATATTCATTATGCCCCGTAAATATGAAGGACAAACAATTTTGGAAATTAAAAAATAGGTGTTGAGTCACAGGGAAATCTAAAAATCAAATTTTAAAGGATAAAGGAGGCTGATTTTATTAAATTCTCTCATGTAAAATAGGCTTATGGATGACCATAAAATTAATTCCATGTGGATGCTTCTTATTGAATCACATACTCCATTGTATTTTCTTTCCCCTTCCTTCCATATTTAATTCAAGGGTTTTATGGTATTTAGAAGGTTGGGAAGGTCTATGAGTGCTTTAGGACCTCACTTCAATGATGGAGATCCTTTAATGAGGGAAAAACTACCCAAAATCCATAGAAAATCACAACATATACCAACACAAAAGAGGAAAGATAGAAAAATGATTCACTTTCAATTATTTTCAGAAAATGAAATTATAGATTCAAAGCTTGCATGCTATAGCCTCATGGGCTTGATTCATTACAACAAAATCAACTATGAAAAGAAAAACTACTATTTGGAGCCATAATCTGCACTATTAGGGCCACCTTCTACAACCCCCACTTAACTCTTTTTTATTTTCCCCAATAACTGCCCTAGAATGTTCTAGAAAGATCAAATTCCCCTTTTGTTTTGGTGCCAAAAGTCCCGCCAAAAGATTTCTGGCCTAGGAAGAAATTTTTATGAAATTCACTTTTTAGAGGACCAACTTCGCCGAGCCATAACTTTTGATCTAGGCGTCTGATTCACTATTATTGCATATTGTCAGAAAGCTCTCGACGAGCTCTACAACATAAAAACTAACAGTAGGCCGGTTTGGCCACTTTTTGAGCTTTTTTGGGGCCTCCAAATTTTTATTTCTGAATTTGAAGCTGCATTGGAGAAATTTCTTGGGACGAAAACTTTAATTTCTTCCAAACCATGCAGGGTATTGAGGTGATTCTTTCGCGACTAGAAATGTTTTTTCAACTCTACTCCTTGGGGTAAAATTTCACTTCCATATGAGCCCATTTTAGCTAACTTACTAAAAATAGTAAGTGTTCATTTTTCACTATTTCTGATGCTTGATAGTCTTATACCCCTCAAGTGCCATCATGGGACTCAAAACAACTAAAGAAAATAAAGAAAACAATTTTTTTGGGTGATGCAAGATTTCCCTACACCGTTGGATGCTCCTGCATTAGACACCCAGGGTAATTTGAAAAGTGATCCTATCACTTCTCAAGAGTTAGAGGCACTAGTAGATTTTGACCCATTTTCGACGACCGTCCGTCGGAATTTCGACGACATTTGAAACGTCAAAATTATGACCCGAAATCACTGGTAGATTTTGACCCATTTTTCGATGAATGTCGGGTTGGAATTTTGACATTTCAAATGTTGTTGAAATTCTGACAAAATAATAGTGATGAACAACTGTCGAAATTTTGATGGACGATCGTCGAAAAATGGGTCAAAATCTACCAATGAGGGAAACCAATACGATTAACCTCAACCTCAGATAACCATGATGAATCTTCAATGAGCCTTCCTATCCATTTCACCAAGTACTCTGCATATTTCCCGTTTCTTGTGCTTCTACCCACACGGCTATGTAGGATTTCTTCTATCTCTTCCTTCTTTGAAGTAGGTGTTGGAATTTTCAACTGTTCATTTATTAGTCCCTCCTCTATATCACCTTCATGATACTCTGTCAAATCAACAATGTTGAACACAAGAGAAATGTTTATTCCACTAGGTAACTCTACCTCATAAGCATTTCCCGAATCATGCTTCTTCAAGATCTTGCATGGTCCAAACTTCATCTTTAACTTGTATGTACCAACTGGAAACCTTTCCTTTCACAAATGAACCATGACTTCATCTCCTACTTGGAACTCCTTATACCTCCTTTTCTGATCTGCCTGAGCCTTATATTGTGAGTTCATCTTATTGATGTGTTTCTTCACTTCTTCAGGTGCTCAACAAAATCTTCAACCTCAACACTACTCTTCTCTCCCTTATCTATCTTTCTCAGTTCAAAAGAAATTCTTGGACTACTCCCATATACAATATGGAATGGTTATTTACCAGTGCTCCTATTGACATAATTGTTGTAAGAAAATTATGCATGCGGTATAATCAAATCCCATCCCTTAGACTTATCTCCAACTAAGCATCTTAGCAGGTTTCCCAAATTCCTATTCACCACCTCTGTTTTTCCATTAGTCTATGGATGGTGTGTAGAACTAAACTTCAAATCTATCTTCAAATTCTTCCATAATGTCCTCCAGAAATAACCAACAAATTTGGTATCTCTGTTCAAAACTATACTCTTTGGTAGACCATGTAGTCTCACCACCTCTCTGAAAAACAACTCTGCAATATGAACATCACTAGTCTTATGACATGAAATGAAATGCGCCATCTTTGAAAATATATCCACCACCACAAATATGGAATCATGCCCTCTCCGTGTCCTTGGCAATCCAAGAACAAAATCCATGCTAATATCCTCCAATGGCCTCTTAGGTACAGGTAATGGTTGATACAATCCAATATTTTGACTTGTTCCTTTCGCCATCTGACATACTCTACAACTTTGTACAAACTTCTTCACATATTGTTGTAACTGTGGACACTAATAATTCTCACTAACAAGAGCAATGGTCTTATCTCGACTAAAATGCCCAGCCAATCCTCCACTATGCTTCTCCTTGATTAGATTCTCTCTCATAGAACTCCTTGGAATGCACAATTGGCTTCCTCTAAACAACATCCCATCTTGGATTAAGAAATGTAACCATCTCATCCTATCCAATGTAACAAGTTCCAAACAATCCTTCCAAGCTTCTGTAAAGTTTGGATCTTCGGGATACAAACTCTTGAGTTCATTGAACCCAAAAACCTATATATTCATTTCTATCAACAAATTTTTCCTTTTACTCAAGGAATCTACAACTATGTTTGACCTTCCACTCCTATGCTTCAAAACAAAAAGTATAACTCTACAAAAAATCAACCCATTTTAAGTGCCTTTGATTCAACTTTCCTTGACTATTGAGATACTGAAAAGCCTAGTGATCCATATATAAAACAAATTATTTTGGAAACAAAAGTGTCTCCATTTCTTCAAAGCTTGAACTATAGCATAAAACTCTTGATCATAGACAAAATATTTCTTCTTAGCATCATTTAACTTCTCACTAAAATAGGCAATAGGCTTACCTTCTTGACTCAAAATAGCTCTTATGGCAGTGCCACTAGCATCACAATCTACCTGAAAGACCTTATTGAAATCTAGAAGTGCCAAAATAGGTTGCTCTATAACTTTCTTCTTCAACATATCAAAACTTTTGGCTGCTCATGTAGTCCACTTAAATTCTTTTCTATCCCCTCTCATCGCTTTAGTTAGAGGTGCACAAATACTACTGAAATTCTTAATAAACTTTCTTGCTAGACCATGAAATGATCTTACCTCTGTAGCATTCCTCGGGTTATCCATTCAATGATAGCTTTCACCTTCTCTGGATCCATTTTAAGACCCTCTGTTGAGACAACAAATCCCAGATACACCAACTCTCTCTTCACAAAACTACATTTCTTCAAATTAATCAACGACTTCTCCTCCCTATGTTTCTAAAAAAAATTCAAATATGCATCAAGTGCTCCTCCAATGTCTTACTGAAAATAAAAATATCATCCAAATAAACAATAACAAATTTTCCTAAAAAATTGTTTCAATAACTCATTCATAAGCCGCATAAAGGTTCTCGGTGCATTGGTTAGCCCAAAAGGCATGACTAACCACTCATACAAGCCCTCCTTGGTTTTGAAGGTTGTCTTCCATTCATCTCCTTCTCTAATCTGGATCTGGTGATATCCACTCTTCAGATCTATCTTCGTGAGGTACTTAGCTACACTCAAACAATCCATAATGTCATCCATTCTCGACAAGGGAAATCTATACTTTATGGTGATCTTGTTGATGGCCCTGGAGTCTATACACATCCACCATTCCCCATCCTTCTTTGGCTCTAGTACTACAATTACTACACATGGACTCAAACTCTCTCTAATCAATCCCTTCCACAACAACTCTTGCACTTGTTTGTTCAACTCTTCACTCTTTGTTGGAGTCATACGATGAGCTTCCTTATTTAGAAAACTAGTTCCAGGAATCAGGTCCATCTAATAACTAATCTTTCTTATTGGAGGAAAACCTTCAAGTACATTAAATAATAGCTTGAAACTCATTCAACAAATCTGAAACCTCTATAGGTGCCTCAATAGTATCTTCTTTATCAACTCTAGGGATCAATGCAAAACACATGCTCATGCTTCATACCTTCTAGGAACTTTCTTCCATCAACCAAACAAATTATTGCATTACTACATACCTTTTCCTCTGCCTCTTTCAAGGGCTTCAACTTATGACAAACTCCATCCTTTGTCAAAGAATAGGTGTTGGCATGTCCATCATGTATTGCTCGCCAATCAAATTGCCACGGTCTTCCTAACAACATATGAAAAACATCCATAGGCATAATATCACATAATACCTCATGATGGTAATTCCCAATCTTGAACTTTAGCAAAAATTGTTCATTTACCAAGGATTTATGGTCCTTCTACAACCAAGCAATCTGGTATGGGTTCGGATGCCTTCTTCTCTCCAACTGAAACTTATTGACCATTTCTTCTAAAACAAGGTTATCAGTACTACCTCCATCAATAATAACATTGAAAACTTTACCTTCACAGTTACATCTAGTGCGAAACAAATTCTTCCTTTGAGTTGGCTCATTCTCCTCATTTAGCAAGGCTCTTTTGGTAACAAGAACCTCTCCTCTTTCTATATCCTCAGAATGTGAAAACTCAACATCTTCATCTACATGTGCATTACCCTTAGGTCTTTTATTTGTACTTCCTTGATGTTGAGGAAACTCATAGGCCCTATGTTCTTCTCCACACTAGAAACAAGTTCCACAAAAGCCTCCTCTTCCCGGTCCTCATCTAGATCTTCCCCTTCCTCTTTGGTCTCCATTATTCTGATCACGAGGACGATAGGTGTTATCTCCTTTCTGGTTTTGGTCACTATTGGATCCTTCACCCTTCTTTTGATCTTCATTTCAACCTCCATATGACTGCCCACTGGTCTTTCCTCCATGGCCTCCACCTTGTTGTTTGTTCCCAAACCTCTTGTTTAATCATTCTTCAACCTTTAGATAAAACTGGTAAGCATCCTAAATGGTGGTCATTCTTACTAGTGCCAATTCTTCTTGTATGTTTGGCTTCAACCCATTAATATAATGGGAAACTTTCTCCTTATTCACCTCAGAATGTCCTATTCGAATCAAGACCTTATGAAATTCCTCTGTGTATTCTTTCATGGTCCTTGTCCCTTGCCTCAAGCTCTACATATTCTTAAGAAGCTCCAATACGTAATCAACTGGAATAAATTATTTCTTCAATTTTGACACCATTCTATCCCATCTAGAAATTTTATCTTTCCCTTGTCTTCCTCTTTCTAACTAGACCTCTTTCCACCATATACTGGCGCGGCCTTTCAATTTTTTCTTTGAAAACCTCACTCTGTGAGGATCTTCAATCTCCTCACACTCAAAAAATTCCTCCATGTCATTGATCTAATCAATCAATTCTTCAGGACTCAAATTTCCACTAAAAGTTGAAACCTCCATTTTAGGTCTCTTCCCAATGCTTGAGATCGCTTGCAACAATCTTCTTTCTCTAGGATCCATTGGATCCTACTCCTCCTCTTCCATTTCCTCTTCTGTTTCATCTTCACTCTCATCTCTTTCTTGTTGCAAGGTTTCTAATTTCCTTCTAAGGGCTTTGATTTCGTCTCTAGGTGGACCTCCTCCACCCCGGCCTCCACCTCTTCCATACTGGACACATATTGGAGGCATCTTGAATTCAACCCACACTCATAGGTCCTTCTACAGTTGCATCATGTTCAACACTCTATTATAGACTCAGGAACTCCCACTCTAATACCACTTGATGAGGGCAGCACCACCCAAAATCCATAGAAAATCACAACAAATACCAACACAAAATATGCAAGATAGAAAAATGATTCACTTTCAATTATTTTCAAAAAATGAAATTACAGATTCAAAGCTTACATGCTATAGCCTCATGGGCGTGATTCATTACAACAAATTCAACTATGAAAAGAAAAACTACTATTCAAAGCCACAATCTGCACTATTAGGGCCACCTTCTACAACCCCCACTTAACCCTTTTTATTTTCCCCAATAACTGTCGTATAATGTTCTAGAAAAATCAAATTCCCCTTTTGTTTTGGCACCAAAAGTCCCGCCGAAAGATTTCTGGCCTAGGAAGAATTTTTTATGAAATTCACTTTGTAAAGGACCAACTTTGCGAGGCGATAACTTTTGATCCGGGCATCTGATTCGCTATTATTGCATATCGTTGGAAAGCTCTCAATGAGCTCTACGACACATGAACCAATAGTAGGTCAGTTCATCCACTTTTTGAGCTATTTTGGGGCCTCCAAGGTTTTATATCTGAATTTGAAGCTGCATTGGAGAAATTTCTCGAGACAGAAACTTTAATTTCTCCCAAACCATGCAGGGTATTGAGGTGATTCTTTCACAACCGGAAACTTTTTTCAGCTCTTCTCCTTGGGGTAAAATTTCACGTCCATATGAGCCCATTTTGGCTAACTTACTAAAAATAGTAAGTGATTATTTTTTGCTATTTCTGATGCCTGACAGTCTTATACCCCTTAAGTGCCATCATGGGACTCAAAACAACTAAAGAAAATAAAGACAACATTTTTTTTGGGTGATGCAAGATTTCCCTACACCACTAGATGCTCCTGCATCATCCTTCTAATTAGGATTTTGTCATAGTAAGATCTATATGATCAATGAAGAAAAACAATCTTCATTATTAAGAGATCTTAAGACAAACTAAGGAGGTTTAATAGAAAATATAATCCCTTCCAACACTAACTTGATACTGAGATCTTATTAATCCAAGACCTCTATGTGACTATTATAACTTCATCTCCAAGGGTTCATGACAAATTTAAGGTCCTAAAACACATCTAAACCATGATCTTAGAAACACAAATGTGACTTATGCATCCCATTGCATTCATTATAGGACTGAAGTGTAATACAAATGTATCAAGTCACTAGGGGCCTTTTCGCCTTGAACAAGGATAGATGAACCTCATAAAGAGACTTAAGAAAAGCATGCATACCCTTTGGTGTCATAAAATATAACTCCAAGGTCTTTGAACATAAATGAAGCAAGATATCACTACCTCATAAACTAGGATCAATTCGAATGATTATGTAAATGGTATCACAATGAACCAAAACCAAACTCAAGATGCCTAAAATAAATCAACCTAAAACTTAAATGGGACAAAATTTGTATTCTATTGTAAATCCATGTGATCCAAGTGGTAAGATTTAGATCTCATAAAAAGCTCCTCTTAGTAAGGCTTAACTAGGTGATAACCTAAGACCAAATGAGGACCCTAAAAGTAACAATTGTGTAAATAAGACCATGAGAGACCAAAGGAGACTTGATCTAAGAATAACAGAAAAATGGGTCCTCATTTTTCTTGGACAGAATGGGGCATGTTGTGTGAGACACAACACGTTTCTATTCCTTATTTTTAGACATAATTTGATAGGAACACACCCTTTCATCCTAATTAGGTTGGCCCAAGAAATTAATTAGAAATAATAAATAAAGAATATTAAGTTTAACCTATGTGTTGACAAAATCCTCTACAAATCCCAATGAACTTGATCACATTGATATCAATTGATCTATAAATTATCAAGACATATGTTTATAAAAATTAATAAAAAATAATAATTCTACTTAATAACAATTAAATGATATCAATTAATAAATAAATTATTATGTTGTGATACTTACTAAATAAAGTTATATATAAATAACATAATATTTAAGCTATAAAACCCCCAACATGGAGTAGAAAAACCTAATTAGTAGAAATAACTTCTCTTCTATCTAAGCATATTACTCATAAAATAGATGATACAACATATAATTGTTCTCCCTTTCTTGAAGGAGGTACACATATGCCTATCCTCTCTAATACTAAACCCAAATTAACTTTTCATATATATTTCCAAATCCATAAGAAATGAAGAGGTGTAACCTTTCAATTCTTCATCCTTAATAATTATCATGTATAACAAATTCTTCAAAAATCCTCTAAAAATTACCACAGTCATTTCAAATTCCAAGCAACATCATCTCACTTTGTATTCCATAATTAAAACTATACTTGTTATGAATGAAACCACAATTGTGTGGACTTATATGCATATGTCTCAGTGTCCAATATATTTTTCCTTCCCAATTTCTTCACAAATTGATTCATGACTATATGTATTGATTAATCACCATAAAATCCATTCACATCAATGGTGGATCTTTAGTCTTTAGCACTAAACAAATAATGACTTGAATTGGATATATTGATAGGATGGATAGTTATTTACATATCTCTCGATTATAAGCATGTTCATAGAGAAAATCCATAATATTGATGTATGCTCTAGAAGAATGTTTTATTCCTAATTAAAAATTTAACCAATTTTTTTTTGGACAAGTGCATGGATTGAAAGAGAATTTATTTCAAATTAGTTTGTCATTATCAGAAAAGTGTCAATGTTGTGACTAATTATTTAGCTAATGTAAGGAATGAGATCCTCTTATGGTGGGGTATCATCATCTTGCTTATATTTAGCCAAAATATAAAAAATCTTATAGATCATCACCTTACATGAAAACTTTTTTCTCTCTATAATTTAGGTTGGGAATTTCAAGTATCATTCTCCTTCTAGTTTTTTAGAAATTTATCATCGGGAAAAAGTATTATGACATTAATTATTATTAATTTATTAGTATTTCTTATGTAGTGCTTGATGGCTCAATAATTAATAATTTAGTGGTTCTACAACTAATTAGATCCTTATTTGGCTTCAATAGGCTCTAGGAATGCTATAGTAATGCATGGGATATTAAGGCACGCCTTTTTTTCATGTTGGTGGCCTTTATATGGTATTATTTGTATCCTATTATTGCAATGTGGTTTTGGTGGCTTTCTTTCTTAGGTGGTTATATTGTAGGTGGTGGAGGTCTTTTATTTCTAGCAGGAAAGGTTGGGAAAAGAAGTATAGGAAAAGGCAAGCATATCAAACATGGTGGTGGAGAATTAGTTAATGAATTAGGAATATCTTTCATTGTAAGGATGAATTAATGCTAGATTTTGTTTATATATTATGAAGACATAAGGGATTGGAATTTAGTAATAGGATGGAATGAACATAAAGGATTGGAAGAAAAGAGCTAACAAAACTTGTCAAAAAAAATATCATAATTTGACACGCTGTGGAAAAATACCTCCTACTTATCAATTGATGAGCTAAAGGGGCTCTATTATGAATGGTTCATAAGGCACAACACTTGCTGAAGGTTTTGCAAATGGGGTAACAACTCAAGCGGAGGCTTAACCTTGGGAAAACTCCTGGTTAAGCGCGCTTGAGCTGGAGCAGTACTTGGGATGGGTGACCTCCGGGGCGGACCAATGCTTCACCTCTGTGAGCATCACCTAGATGCAATGAGTGCTAAGTGGACCATTCGATATCATGAGAGATGGGTTGTTGAACCACTACTCATGAAACAGGGTCAATGAGGTTTGACTCGAAACTACACGGTTGAATCCTGATAGCAATATCATAATTTGACACTGTGGAAAAATACCTCCTACTTATCAATTGATGAGCTAAAAGGCTCTATTATGAATGCACACAACACAACTTTCGGTGGTTGTATTGTGGGTGGTGGAGGTCTTTAATTTCTAGCAGGAAAGGTTGGGAAAAGAAGTATAGGCAAAGGCAAGCGTATCAAACATGGTGGTGGAGAATTAGTTAATGAATTAGGACCTCTTTCATTGTAAGGATGAATTAATGCTAGATTTTGTTTATATATTATGATGAGAGATGGGTTCTTGTTGAACCACTACTCATGAAACATGGGTCAATGAGTTTGACTTGAAACTACACGGTTGAATCCTGATAGCAATATCATAATTTGACACGCTGTGGAAAAATACCTCCTACTTATCAAAAAAAATCTTGTCAAATAAATTTTGAAATATGGAGGTTGTTATGGTTATAAAGGAGCCTAAGGAAGAAAAGTGGAATGAAGCTATAGGTCTTGAGTAGGAAAATTATATGAAGTTTGTTGCAACATAAATGTATCAACAATAATAAATAGAACAACTTTATTGAGAAATAGACCTTAAGGGATCTTTGTTACGATATTATAAAACTATTAGTGGTATTATGTATCGCCCACCAAAATGGTAGTGCAAAAGTAGAGAGTAACTATTATGTTCTAGTTTTTTTTTTTTGTGGTAGCTCTTTACATCATTTCAAGTGTTGAAAGGATGTGATTCAATCTATTTGATTTTCATTCTTAGGTTCTTTCTAAAGCAACATGCTAATGTGTGGTAGTTACTTCACTAGCATGCCTGTATAAGATTATGTGATTCATGAAGGGAATGATGCTAATGGTTGGGAGAGATGGGAAGTATAATGAAGCTAGTGTTCTATTGTGTTGTTTTTATTTGATGTGCTAGCATACTATGACATTTCTACATTTTTATGATATGTTTATGTTTTTTTTTTAATCATGTTATGTTAATTTGCAATATATGTGTAGTAATAGAAGTTAGTTATCTTGGTTTGTTAGAGTAATATTATATGAGCTCTATTAAGGTTCATGGGTGGGGGGACAAGAGAAATCCTAGTTATTATATCTATAAAAAATAAGATTGTATGGATTTTTTGTTATTTTGCTTCCTAAATTGTGAAATCAATAAATATATATTAAATAAATATTTTAAAAAATAATGTCCAAGTTGTTTACACTAATAAGTTTAAATACATATAACCATTTTGATATAATAAATTAATAGCATGAATGTCAAATGACCTCTTTTTGCTTTTTTAATACTAACAATATTTGCTCATATTAAACTATTATAGATACATTATGTTACTTTTTTGTTTTAATAGTTTTGTGATGAGATTTACATTTTGATTTTTGGTTTTTATTGCTCCACACTATTGAGCTTCCCTAGCCTTGGGATACCATAGCCCCTAAAAAATATTGAGTAATTTATTTATCAATATTGTATATTTACTTAAATCAGTATAAATATGAAAAAAAAGAATTAAGATGTTATATAAAAATAATAAATATATGAACTATCCAAACTTTTTACTAGTGTAAAATCCACTTTAGCAACTATAATAGATGGTGTTTAAAGAATGCGTGTTTACTAAATCATGAAATATAAATGCAACTAAAAATAAATAAAAAACATTAATAATTAATAATTAATTTTATTTAAATCTATATTAATATTCAAGAAATTAATTAAAATGTTGTGTGAAGGTAATTAATGTTTTGTTTACAGCTAGTGATAAGTACCTATAGGATTAAAAAAATTGTAAAAGATCAAGGTGCTTAAACATTTGGATCAAAATCTATATGAGTAGGGTTGCATGTCTAAATTAAAGTTATAAAAAATCCACAAAACAAATAGGTCAAAACATAAATAACAAATTATATGACATATTCTAAGATTAATATTTAAAACTAAATATTTTTTCCTAAATAAAATTGATGTAATCAACTATACCAAGACAATTACCTTATCCAAGACATCACTACTAAAAGGTTTTTAAATTAAATATTTGTATAAGAAAATTAGATTCATGTGTTTTTTTTTTTAATAAATTAGAGGTTATTAAGAGATTCTTTTATAATGTTTCTTGGTAAAAAATGTGTAGATTTTTTTATCGACTTTTTGAATTACATTATGTAATTCATTATTAGGAAGACAAAAATATAATGAGATAAATTGCAAATCTAGGTTCATAAAAAATCTACATAATTTTGTACCAAAAGCATTATAATTGATTTTAGGATGTTGATAAAGTAAGATAAACTTCTACAAATGTCAGTCCTTCAGAAGTATGCAAATTTGTTTTTTTATTAATGCAACATTAGTGTAGACACATAAAATTGTTGTATCATTATTTCATACTAGTGTTCCATTACTAGTAATTATTTAAGTAATTATATTATTTAATTAGTCTAACTCATCATCAACTAATTAAATAAATATGATCTATCATTTTATTAATGCAACATTAGTGTAGACACATAAAATTGATGTATCATCATTTCATAAAAATGTTCCACCATCAATAATTATTTAAGTAATTATATTATTTAATTAGTCTAACTCATCATCAACTAATTAAATAAATATGATCTAATTAGTCTCACCCACTGTCACATCTAATTAAATAACCTTTAATTACCTCAATTCCCACCTCACATCAAATTAATTAATAGTATTATTTAATCACTTCAATTTCTACCTCATATGGATAATTAAATAAAATATTGTTTTATTATTTAATTTACATATATCCCCTTCATCATTTCTAAAAAACTATGAACGAATTTAATTTTTGATTGCAATGAATTATTATTTATTAAATGCAATCTTGGCCATTCATTTTAAACAAATTAAATATAAACCCTCTATTTTCTCCTTGATCTTAGGAAATTGTTCTCATTCAATCTTAACCATAGATCTCATTCTTGAATCTTGATCATCTATCCTTCCTGGAAAAAAATAATAAATGAGCACATTATCTTATGTAAAACATTCAATTATCCTCAATAAGTACATGTTGCAAATATTTCAAGCAACCACATCCCAAACCATTGGAGCGAATTTACTTCATCATGGGATTCAAATTTGGTAAGTTTATTGTTTTATTTGCAATCATTTATATTTTATTATTTTCTTAATCATGAGGTTTGCATGTTGTTTTAGAATAGAAAGCATTGTGTTTACATTTTATTTTTTGGTTTAAGTTTTAATCTTCTTTTTCATATTTTGATGGCCATGTGATGGGATTCAAACTTACAATCTCCCACTCATCCAATGCATATTGGTTTATATTGCTAACATTTAAATATATTTGTACAAAATTGTTTATTATTATCACTATGTTTTTGTTGTCTTTAGCATAGTCTCCATAGTGTTTAGCATTCATTTGATTGATTCAAACTAGTTTTTAATTTTTTATTAAATAATTCATTTGATTGATTGATTGAGACTAGTTTTTATTTAAACTACCAAATGTGTGCTTCCTTTGTTGCTCCATTGTCTTCATCTTCACTATCTAATAAGGAATCTAATAAAGTACCCTCTACAATAGTACCTTTCATCTTTTCTTTGTTACTCTTAGATGGTTTGTTCTTCCCACCAATTTCAATCATTATACTATCATTCACATTTGATATTCCAAACACAAATCTAGTAGTGGAAATAGATGATATAGAAACTAGTGCCCCAAAATTTTGTAGTTTCTTCTTGATCAGATCTAAAGCAGTTGACCTCAATGTTGTTGTAAAACCATTATGTCTTATTAAATCATGCTCACCTATGGTGATAGATGGTATAGTTCAATTGAAAGCTATGGGATTTTTCTCAACTAAATTTAAAAATTACCTATCCAGCTTATAGCCTGACTTTAGGTGTTGTAGAATTATTTCCATATTTTTTGTTACTTAGGTTATGAGTGGCCTTTTGTTGTTCTTATTAATAATTTTATTTATTTTGTTCTAGGTAGGATTTGAAATCCTTCTACCACTTGAGAGAAAAAATAGTAGGAATGAATGAATAGATATACACAACATATTGTTGGAATTTAAATAAATTGTTCACCATATCAAATTTTTCCTTTAACAACAAGCTCTTCTCTATATCCCCATACACATGTGTATTAAACAAGTATGTTTGTTGCATGGTGGTGTTTTTTTTATAGGAAAGCAAGCAAATTAAATTTATTACGATTGGTTTTAATGGGTGAATCATTTGTTAATAAGTTCAAGAGAATGCATGGAAGCTAATATCAACTATCTGCACTCTATACCAACTTCTTTCTCTCCTCTTCTATTATTTATGTTTCCCATTTGTTGCTTCCACCCATTACAAACCGTTGTGTTTTTCTCCAACCCCACAAGACTATCCCTAGGCCCGCCTCTTTTAGTAGCATGAATAAACCCTTTATCAAGCCAAAGTTGATTAGCCTTAAGAAAATTATCAAGTCACTCTTCTTTGATAGATGAACATTTAAATGAAAATAGAAATTACTTCAGGTCCAACCACAATTCACCAAAAGTGTCATTATAAAATCCTATGTGAAATAATAAACCAATTGATTTATCAACCACATAGCCACACAAAAATCTCATGCTCCTTTGAGGAACCTTCTATTTGAACAAACATTTTAGGATCGTAAGAAAGAAGGTTGCATATCCATTTCTAATTTCAATAAGTATTTGTCTATTTTGTTAATTTTAGTTATAGGTGCTGCATAGACGATTGCCATTGCACCAAAAGATCAACATGTTAATGCCTAAAACAACTGCCATAGTTAATGAATCCATAGGAGATGGTTAAGCCATGCCATGAACCCAATCGTTGTGTTGTACAACACAAGGAGACCAAATACACACCTTGCAACAACCCACCCAGTGCAAGCGAGGGGTTTGAAATCGTGACCCAGGCTTTGATACCAATTGTTGCACAAACAATTGTCGTTGCACCAAAAGTTTGACCTATTAATGCCTGATGCTAGAGTTAATGAATCCACAAGGGGGTAGTTAAGCCATGTCATGAACCCGAACACTGCACTGCACAACATAAGGAGACCAAGGTCGCAAACCTTGCAACAATAGGGTCAAGCAAATGTTATTGTTTCTATTTATATTTTCATACTTAATAATTGATGAAAATTATCAAATTATCAAATATTAGATAAACTATTGAATTTAATTAGTCTAGATTTATTTTGTTTATGTTTATGTTTTATTATATTAGACTAAACTTAAGGAAAGCTTATTTTACTTTATAATATGATAAATATATCTTTTAAATATTTTAAATTAAATATCTTCATAAGACCAATTAATATGTATAGATAATGTAATTAATTTATATCTTTAAAGTGTACATCTTAAAATCATTTTGTTAATATTAACTTTGAATATCCTCTTATCTTTAAACTCTAGATTCAAGTAATAATCTTTTAAAAAAAAACCAAAATAAATTTTTAAAACTAATAAACAATCAAAATCTATTATACACCACAATTAAAAAATCATTTTTAAAACTATGCTAATTCAAACTTGATTTATGCAATCACTTGTCTAAACAAGAATTTAAAATAGAATCTCTAAGCTTTTTTTATTAATTAAATCATAAATTTTAAAAATATATACAATCATACTTAACATGATCATAATGTTATACATGTTAAAATAATACTTTTGTATTTTATTTTTTAAGATTATATTAAAATATTCCTTCCCAAATATCTATATAAATCTCTTAAAATCAATATTAGAATGATAACATATCTCATAAAACTTAGATGGTTTGGTTAAATATCTTTAATTTTCTAATTTTCTTGTAAAAATATTTAATTTAATGTCTGAGCATTGGGTTTCTATTACTATTATAGTATCTAGAAAGCAATTTCTTGACATGTTAGTGATTATTGTTGAATTTTATTTGTCAATATGTTTTAATAGGCATCGCAAAAATTCACCGCCAACAATTCACCATTGGAAAATGCCAACAATTCACCGAAGGAAAATTCACCGCCACGACAAATTCACTTCAAGGAAAATTCACCCCCAGCAATTTATCGCCATGGAAAATTAATCACAAAATTTTAATGTGATGAATTTTCCATGGTAGTGAATTTTCCTTGAGGTGAATTTTTCATGGCAATGAATTTTCCTGCAGTGAATTGTTGATGGTGAATTTTTTGATGGTGAATTGCTGACGATGAATTTTCCTAGAACCATTTTAATAAAAAATTCACATGGCTCTTGCCATGTATCGTGTCCTTCCACTTATCAAAGTTTTCTTATTTGATATTCATTTTATTTGAGGAAGAATTAATATTTGTGAGAAAGCATCATGATGGTAAGATGTGAGAGCTTTTCCTCAAGGTGATGGGAGCACTTACATTAAGAGCTCCACATGGAGACCACATCCAAGGCTTGTGGGTTGTGCAAATGAATCTAGAAGAAGACAAATGAGAGAGGGAGCACCACAAGTAAGTATCAAGAATTAGACAAGCTAGCATATTTCAAAGGAGCTTAATAAAGCCATCTACCATTTTGTGGCCTATATATCTAGTGCAAGAATCCCTTTAGGAAAACTCTTTTGTACTATGTTAATAGCAATAATCAATGACCTTTCATGAAGGTGGGTTAGCCTAAGGTTTTTTTTTGGTTGTATTTGTAACCATTGTATGTAATGAGTTTTTGTTGATGCTTCTATGTGTGCCTCATTTGTACCAAAGGTCTCTTTTAAATCAGCTCATGTATGTTGTAGGTTTTTAGCATACAAACTATAGTGCTTTCTTTCCAAACTAGATTGTGGAGTCAATTTTTTTAGCAATGAATTATAAATGGTTTCTAATTTTCTTCTTTGTTCTACCTATTGCACTTCCTTACTACTGTGGCATTGAAAATTGTTAGACAACTTTTTATGTCCAAATTGGGTTTTCTTTTGAAAGAAAGATTGTATTATAGAGTTCATGTAGAGGAGGGACAAAAATGGGGTTTAACATGTATTCAATTCTATATAATAGCTAGGTAAGATGTAGATTTTCTTATTACCTACTTCTTAATTATCTATTCTCCTATTGACATATGTTTTATGGTTGTGTTGGATGTTTTCCTAATCCATGATTGTAGAAAAGATTGGCATAATCCTTCATGGACTAGAATTGGGTGTTGTTGTATTGGAGTGATATTTTAAAAGCTAGTATTCCATATGTTTTCTAAGGACCTCTTCACATCTTAATAGATTTGCAATATTTCTATCATGGTGGATATCAAATTTCATTTGGAAAAATAGGCCTATAAAAAGAATGGCTAGTTACATATGAGCCCATTTTTTAAATTTTTTCTTCTAACATTGGCTACCACAAGCATGCATGCAGTCACATTTCATGAAATGTAATAATTTCTCTTCCATCCATTTTAATATAATTCTTACTTTTTTGTTTTAATTTGTAGATCATTTTTTTAGTTCATATTTTTTAATGGAAAGGACCTACAAATATTTAATCTATACTTTGAATGGTTTTCTATACCATATGACATTTTCTAATTCTAGAATTGTTGTATTTTGTCATCTATGTTATCTTAGATCTTCTTTGCCAATTATTTAGCATTAAACCATCATAAAATTAAATGTAGTGATCAATATGGATCCCTTTCAATTTATAACTCATTTCATTTAAATAGTTAATGGTAACTCCCGAGCCATGGCCATAGCTTTGCTCTATGCTTGAAGAAATTTCAACTTCAAGAAATATAATTCATAGGCAAGTAGATATTGTAGTATTCATAGAAAAAATATTTTTCTAAATCAGATACATACATCCCCTATCCCAATACAACAATAATTAGGGTGAAAAAGATGTAAATAAAACTCAAAAGTTATAGTATACCCAACAATACTAACCATAAGTACTTCCATTTGAACATTGGAAATTCTTAGGAATATTTTTAATGCTCTATAGAAATTTACTAAAAAACCTAATGATATTCCCCAACTATTTTATTATGTGCATCTTGTAATTCCCATACATTTTTCTTGTATATGTATGCTACATAAATGAAATGTTTGTCTTTCAATATGAGCCTCAATTTTCCATTATGTATAAAGTTATATCCTTGAGAGACTTGAACTTTATTTGTTTTAAGATAGAAAAATGCATTGATATTCATTCTTGTGAGTGTGCCTACATGTGTGCATTATGTATAATTATGTAATGTGTGTCAATTTTCATTGCACATGATTATGCATCTCTATTTGGATGTGTGTCTATGTGCATGCGCATGTATGATTTTTAGAAACTTTGGTTCATACTTTTAGATACTATATTTTTGCTAGATTTTCCTTTATACTAATATTTCAGAATTATCCTATCATGTTATTAGCTATGGCATCTAATAGCCCTAATCAATGTTCCTATCTCATGTTTTTTTTTGTATTGATAATTGTTGGGAGAGAAAAAAATTCAAAGAGAACATTTACATAATTCATAGCATCAGGCTCCTCCCCACCCATTACATATACAACATATAGTCATTTACATATACAACAAAATTAAGCCCCTCCCATCACAACAAAATAAAGCCCTTCCCATTACATATACATCATATAGTTGTTTACATGATCATTATATATTCAATTTCAGTATAATTGTACAAAATACCCTACTGGGCTGCTGCAAAATAGGTCCACTTGACTACCCAAAAAGGTCCTTGTGTTGGAGGAAGAGTCTCTATGCTAAGCTATTCTGATTTACTCTGGGAGATACCAACCTGTTCGCCAATTCAGGAAGTAAAGGTATTGTCTGTAGTGCATTATCAACCCCATGGCATTCAGCAAAAAAGAGCCATTGTCCCAAAATCCAAAAATCTCCTATTTCATATCAGGCGGTTGAACCATCACTACTTGTTGGGTGTTTTAATCCAAGTAGAGCCTCTGTTGCCTCAACCTTGCTTCTTTGGCCACTTTCTCATTGAATTCCTTTTGAAATATTTCTAGTTCCTATAAGAAAACCTTCGTGCTTGGCTGTCCAATCTACCATGTGTGCCCCATCCTGATTTCATGTAGCCTAATTTGCAAGATACAATCTTCTGACAACTTGAGGAACTTAAACTTGGAGACTTTCACTGTCATGACTACCTACAAAGCAATGTTATATAGGGTGAGTCTTTTTGAAGACTCAGTAAGTTCCCTCAGTTTCCCATTAAATCTTTCCTCATTCTAAACTTTCTAGATGTGGCACAAAATCACAATAGATACACAAGACCAAAAAAAAAATGTTCTCTACCAATTTTATTATTTTTGAGTAAAAGAACTCTATCTAGTCTTAATTTTCCATTAGAGCTCCATACATCTAAATTATTGCAGAAAAAATTCCAAACTTCTTTTGCATACAAACAATCAAAAAATATGTGATGTATTGATTATGGAACCCTACACAATCTGCAAATTTCAATATCATAATAACCTATTTTCAAGGGTGACCTGTGAAAGAGCAGCAACCATCTAAAGCAGGCCTTCCTTGGATCTATTATTTTAACCCAGTTATTTGATAAAATTTTAGCCCATTCATTGTTGTTTAGATTAAAATTACACTTGTTTTTCAAGTAGTCAAAGGTATCATGTTGTTTCGTGAGTGTGTTGTATATGGTTTTTTCTTTAAGCTTGTTGATGTTAGCCCCACTTGACCATTGAAACTCTTTATACTATTTTGCATTGGGACTATAACTTACCAACCAGTTCATTTCACTACAAGCTTCCCTTATAATGGAGTATGTTCTCCATCTGGTATCTAGAATGTGAAACTCATTTTTCAGTTGGGCCCATTCTTTTAGCATTCCATTATATAGAATGTCTTAGAAGCTTTTAATGCCTTTTTTGTTCCAATTCTTGGTTGAGCAATCTTGTAGGAGAGCCAACAATTTACCTTTGTGCTTGAGTTTTAACCAAATGGATCTTTGAGCAAACAAGACACTGCCTTGGGATACCTGAGAGTTGCACATAAACCTTTTAATCTATTCCCATGCCTTCCAAATTCTTCTAAACACCACTGAGCCTTCTGGGAGAATAGGGTAGGGATAGCTAAGAAGGTCACTAAGGGGGAGGCCCTTCAGAGCCCTACCATTTTTGGGTGTTGCCCTTGAGATATTGTTTCTAACTATTATTTTCTAGGGCTCATTACCATCCAGAGCCTTGAAAACCCACTTAGCAGCTAGTGCTATGCCTTGGACTTTCAAATTATTTAGACCCAGACCCCCTTTTTCTTTGCTTACACAACACCAACTCCACTTGACCGCATGCCTTCTCTTCTTGCCTTTTCCATCAGACTAGAGAAAACAACAAATCTTTTTTTAGATCTCTTCCGCCTAATAACTGCAAAACAACCATATTGAGGCAAATTATAGGCTATAAGATGAAAGGATCTTTTGGAAAATTTGAATTCTCCCAGCCAGTGAGAGATATTGCCTGTTCCATTTGCCTAATTTTTCCTCTATTCTATTTTTGATCCAATTCCACATATCCTTTAAGTTTGGACACACTGCAAAGGGGATCCCCAAATATCTCACCTACTTGTGTGGTTCTCCCCATTGGATACCCAAATTATTTTCCCACTCTAGAGGCTTGTCTTGCCATCCTAGAAGAATTGACTTAGATAGGGATATTTTTGCACCCGAATCTTTACAAAAAATATTGAGCATTTTCATTAGATTGGAGACATTTCTTCTTCTAGTAAGGGGAACAAAGTTGTATCATTAGCAAATTGGACATTCAGAAGCTCATCATTGTTTGGGAGTGTTATTCCTCTTACCTTTGGTGAGTGCACATTGGTTCTGAGCACATAATAGAGGGAATCAAAAGCAATCACAAACAATGTTGGGGCTAAAGGGCAACCTTGTTTGATTGACCTTTCTAGAGAAAATTCATTTGTGAGGGACCCATTAACATTCACCTGGGCTACAACATCCTTGACCAAAGTGACTACCATGTTGCAAAAGGCCTGATGGAATCCAAAGGCTTCCAAAGTTAATCTAATAAAGGACCACTCAACCCTATTGTATGCCTTCTCAAAGTCTAACAGTAGCATAGAAACCTCCTAGTTAGAAATTTTTTCCCACTCGAGAGCTTCCCAGATAGTGATGACATTCTCCAAGATATATATGCCCTTAATAAAGCATGTTTGGGTTGGGCTGATGAGCTTGGGAAGCACTTTAACCAATCTTCTAGTCAAGATTTTTGCTAGAATTTTGTAAGAGACATTCAACAGGGTTATAGGTCTCCAATTTTTTAGCCGGGTCTTGTCAGCTTCTTTGGGGAGTAACTTTATGATGCCTTTGTTAATGCTATTGCCCAATGATCCTTTTTCTAGTGCCTCCTTGTATACTAGGACAGATCATCAAGAATCCATTCTTTAAAGGCTTTGTAAAATTTTGCAAGGAGCCCATCCGCTCCCGGAGACTTGCCATTTTGCAATGATTCAATTGCCTTCTTTATTTCAGATTTAGATATATCACTGCCCAAGTTTACCACCTCTTCCCCATCTAATTTATTAGGAATGACATTCCTGATTATTTCCTTTGTAGTAGTGCAACCACTCCCCCCATTTTCTAAAGAGAACATCTTATAGTAAAGCATGTAGAAGTGCCTCTTAATTACCTCTTGATCACACACTACCCCCTCATCAACTTGTATATGCTCTATGTGTTGCTTGAAGTTATTTTCTTTTAGGAGGTTGACAAAAAAAATTGATCCTTTTTCACCACTTTCCAGCTAGTTTAGCCTGGACCTAACTTTGAGACCATGGATTTTCCTATTTTGGAGTCTCCTTAAAGAAGTTTTGGCTATGCATAGTCTGCTACCTAATTCTTCATTCTTAGGTTCTTTCTACAACCCTGCTTCTACTTGTAATAGCTCTTCTTAAAGGATGCCTTCCTCCCTCCTACTATCCAAGGATTTCTTCTTTCCAGTTATCTAGAACAGTGTTTTCCACCCTTTAACATTCACATTCCACCTATCAATAACACTTATATTTTTATGCATGTAGTTTTTTATCATCCTTACAGTCTTGGTGGCATCTAGACAATCCTTGTCATTATAGTAATTTAGTGTTAAGCATGAACCCACCACCCTTCCTCTTCTCACCCCCCGACCCCTTTTTGAAGATGATTCTCACTTTTATGGGGTGATGATAAAAAAGGGTGAATGGGTGTACTTCAATTTTACAACCATCTATCAAGGAATCTATTCAAAAGGCCTCCTTGTTAATGTAGAACCTATCCAGCTTGCAATAAATTCTTCAGTTACCCTTTTGTGCATTGCACCAAGTGTACCATATTCTAGGACATTCCTTCTTTTTCCCCTCAACTGGGTCCATCAATTTAAGCTTGTTCTTCATCCTTGACCAGAAGTATTTCTCATTCCCTTTCCACTCTATGTCAACTCCACCCAGCTTGTCTTCCTGATTTTCAATCATATTAAAATCCCCTCCAAGGATCCATGGGATGTTGTCTAGTAACACATCCACTTCAAAAAAATTCTTCTTTCTCCATACTGATTGGGTGCATATATTGAGTAAATCCCAAAAGAGCATTCCCCTTTTTTCAACACTACCCAGACTGCTTTGTTACATGGGGAGACCCCATGGCTAGACACATAGTGCCCCCACTCTTTTGAAAATAGGATAGTTTCCCCCTACCTTTCTCATACTATGTAACAAAGTGGATGGCATCCCTCTAGATGAAGTTGAGACTAGTTTCCAGCATGAACCCAGTTGCCTTGAGTTCTAGTAGAAGGACTACCTCTTTTTCTTTAAAATTGTTGAGGAACCTTCTGATAATCTATTTCCTGTCTGAGGACTCTAGTCCCCATATTTTCTAGGATATAAAATTAAGTGTCATTATGGCCTAATTCCTTTTCTGGCTTAAAAGCCTCAAAACACTTAGGTACCTTTTGATTAGTTTCCATCCTTTTGGGGATTGGACTAGCACTGACTATGCTAAGCTTCTTTCTCTTTTGTTTTTTTGGAAGCTTGAGGTAACCTTTCCCTTCTGGAATTAGGGTTTTAGTTCCTTTTCTTGGCCTTCCCCTTGGCCTTTTGGGAAATTTAACTAATACCCTCTCCCTTAGTGACTCCCTTGGTTGTTGGCCCTATCTCATGTTTTCTAGAATCTCTTCTCGATTTACTAATTTTTAGATTTAAGTTGGAATGAAAATAGATCTTCAAAAAATACAATAATATACCAATTAATCAATCTCTTTCGATCAAGCTCTCATATTTTTTTTCATAAATTTTTATTTACTAGTACTTTCTCATGGTAGTGCTTGATATATATGCTTCTAGTAGAAATATTATTTAAATTTTTTAATGCAATTTTTGATTGAACTAATTTTTAATTAGCAATATTGTAAGGACATATTCAATCTCATTGGGTTTTGGATGGAGCCAAAAAATATAAGTCCTTCCTTGGCTTACCTATAAAATATTTATACTATTACTTTTATTAATTCTTTCTTTTGGAAAGATAATATTTTTTATTGCATATTTTAGTATTTCAATTGCTAAATATTGCTAGGTTGTCTATTAAAATTTACTTTATGTCCTTGTGGAACAAAAACATGGTTAGTATCATGAGTATTTTTTGTAGTGTTATCTACTGAATTTGTACAATGTTGAATCATAAAATTCAACAATCCAGAGACAACATTGGAAGATCTCACAAAGTGTAAGCTTTGAAAACTGAGATCAACCTCCGGAGAAGGTCGACTTCCTCTTGGTTATCACCTAAATCTAACCTATTCTACTGCTTTGATAAGGAAAAGGGGAGAAGAATACATAAAATAAAAAGCTAAAAAGTGAAATTTTAAAAGGGTGACACACCAAACTGACTAGGACTATGAAAACTCAAATTTGCACACACTTGGTTACAAATGACATAAACTAAATTTGCACAACCTATTAGTACATGCATCTTCATAAATATTTCACAAAGAGGCCTCAATGCATTAACCTTTAAAAGGAAGACAACTTCACAATTAAAAAGCCACATGCATATTTAAGGCACGGTTTGTAACTTGCATAAACATATTTTTGCAGAAAAGGTATAGAATATGAGACAAAGTCACAAGGAAATAAAGATACCTCACAAGTAACTCGATCAATTACTTGATAATACACAACTTTGCTAGAATAAGAAGGAAAAAAACTCATAATCAATGGTATCCAAGGCCTTTTTTGTATTTCATATTCCAAAAGAGTTACAAAGCATGCTTAAATCTCTGAAATGACTGCAAAAATCACTAACTCCAAAAAATTGCATCACTAATAACTACATACAAATGAGTAAAAAAGATGACTATATCACCAACTCCCAAGCATATGCACCAAAATAGGAGCCAAAAACTACCTTGGGTCGGATGCCTCCAAAATGCCATGAATCTAGCAACAACATCTCCTCCAAAAAGACTCTAGTAGGTTGGGAAAGTCAAGTTTGACCAATCCCATCATCTAGGCATGCAAAACCACCTATATTCTCTCCATAACCACCAACAAAGTGAGTAAAAGCCCCCTATATTCCCTCTCCATGTTGGAAAACTGCCTCAAACCTCCCTATATGCTTGCAAAAAGCATCAAGGTCTAACCAACTCATTCAAAACATTTTGCATCAAAATAGAACTTAACCAAGTGATTTATAATGTATCACTTAATTAAATACTTTACATTTGAAAATGGATGCAAAAATTAAAATACATATGTTTGACCAAGAAGGTGTAAATACAAAAGAGAACTAAGTCTAAGGGATTCCAAATGGACTCCTAATCATCCTACAAGGGCACATGAAATACTTATAAGGTATGAAAAAAATTACTAAGGCACAAAGGCCACGGGCATATAAGCCTTATTTGCAAAAATAAAATGAAAAAGGAAAAAATGCCTTAGTCACTCATTGGCAAAAATTAGGGTTGAAAACCCTAAAAAGAAACCCAACCACACAAAAGGAATTTCATTTTGTTTCATTTCACCTTGAACTTTCTGGAAATTTGTTTCTTAGCTGCCATAGGGTTTCATGGAGATCTGCAAAATCCTGAGAGTTTCCAAGGAGTAATCTAAAAAAAATTGAAGCTTACCCTCATAAATCTCATGCCAAAAGTATGATACTGAGCTCGAGGTAAGTTTTGTACATGAAAACTCTATATTTTCATTTTCTTTCTGTGAAAATAATGTTGTTTTCGAGCTCCATTTATGTAAAATTGATGAGGGTATTTTTTTCCCCTATATTTCATTTTTCTTGTAATACTATGTATTAGCAACCAACAGTGACATAATCCCTTGCATTTTCCTTCATTTTTCTATGGATAATATGCTCATTTCGAGCTACAAAAGGCGACAAAAAGATGAGCATGTATAATTTTTTGTGCATTCTCTTGATCTTTGTATTCACTGCATATATTTGTCACGGCCATTCATGCTACAAGCACTAGAGAAAAAGAAATAGAAACCCTTCTTTTCTACTTTCCAATGGTTGTGTTTCATTACATTTTATTGTGTTGAGACTTGAGGGTTTGGAAACAAAGAACCTCAAAGGCTGAGGCTTAAATTTCTTGTGCTTTTATGTAGAAATCCCCTATTGTTCAAACTTTTTGAAAAGAAAAACAATGGTAGCTTTGTATTATTTTCTGTAGCTTTTCCTTCATTCCATGCATCTATTTTGAAGAAATTGTGACATTTTCTCCTATGTTTGTTGCTTCATTTTTATGTTGTTATCTTCATCTATTGGTCGCCAAGATCTCTTACTTGCAGGCCCAACTCCTTCATTTTCCTATATAGAGACCTGGTGATTTTGATGTTTAAAGGGATTCTTTTATTTTGAATTTGGGTTTCCATTCTGTAGATATTTGTTGATCGAGCATTTTGGGTCTCCATAAATGAGGCTTTATTTTGTTTTCAAAACCCTAGCTCAAGGTTCTTCATACCTGTATTTTGCTCCATGCTTTGTGTAAAAGAAACCCATTTGTTGGATTTTCAAAAAACCACTTATGTCTAATACCACTCTTACATTTCTGAGCTTTCATTTCAAAACCCTAAACAGAGGATTTCATCTCTCATTATCACCTCTGTTAAAGAGGGCTTTCTGCAAAAGGTCGAGCTATCCATCCTTTGTAACTCGACATTATGGGTTTGTATGTATTTTTTACATGGCTCTTGCTCTATTTGTATAAGCTCCATATGATCCTACAGGTTGAGCCTGGCTCAAATCTTTGTCTTAATTCTCTCAATGAATTTGTTGCTTTCATATTATGCTCAAAACACTCTTATTTCCATGCATTGGTCACTATTGCTTAATCGTTAACAAATGTCTTCTAGTTCTTTGTCAAAATATGAGGAAAAGCTTTGTTTCTTCTTTATAAGTAACTCCCTCCTGAGTCAACTTCATCACAGTGTTCTCTACTTTGTTTTAGGAAAGCTATAGCTCATACTTTCTTGTATTTTGTATTCTCTTTCATGTTTCATCTATATTTTGGGTTTGAGATTTCACCGAGTTTAGGATTTGTATCACTTCAATGCTACAACTCATAAAACCCCAGCACACAAAAGACATGGGTATTCACATGATATAGTCACATTTTCTTTACATTCCACTCTCCTTTTCCCTCATTAGAGTTGAAACATTAAATGACCCAGAATACTATCATACTCTCCTTAACTGTTGTCCCAGGTGTATTTGTAGAAATATTTCAATGAATAGTATTGCCTCTATTTTAATATTCACTAGAAGCATAGTAATTTTGGAGGACACTATTTATTTTATATTACATCCATGAATGAAAAACACTTCCATTTATATTTTATGTAATGCCTCCATTTGTTTCTATAGACATGGAAAATATATCGATTGATCCTATACACCTGATCCTAATTTTACTAACACCAGTTCATCCTAAATCATCTCCTTTACTAGTCATTTAATTAAATAATCTATATTGAATTAAATTCATCACATTTCATCTCTTAATTAAATAAATCAAATTTATCTGATTAAGTCATCATCTCCTATTAATTAAATAAAACACTTTGTTTAATTAATCCTATAGTCCCTCTTTTAATTAAATAATTCAGTTTATTTAATTAAGCTCTAAAGTCATCTCCCTTAAATTAAATAAATTAATATTTATTTGATTTAATCTAACATCATCCTCTTTAATTAAATAAATCAAACTTTATTTAATTAAGTCTAAAATCATTATTCCTCTCATTTTGATTTATTTAAATCCTAAAATCTAAATCAAATTGTCAAATTAGCTAATCTCCTTTTAAATTAATCAAATCCTGATTAATCCTAATCTTAATCCATCAAATCCTCTAGCTTTTGCAACTTCCTCATGAAAATCAATTTAATTAATTTATAAATCTTCCTTTTTCATTCAAAAAGGCATCAAAGGATGGAATATTTCCCAAATTTGAAATCTCCCCCCAAAAGTACTTGTCCATCCAACAATGTATTAAAGGCCTCTTACATGTCCTTTTCTTGAGCCAAATGGCATTTATTTCATCTTTCCTCTCCCTCCAACTTGTCACTTATCCAATTTTGAATTTCCACCTAATTGCATTAATGTGCACATTCATCCAAATGTGCTCCACCTTTTTCCACTCACATGTTGACAAGTGGCATTATGCTATTGGTTGGTGTTTGATCCCACGTTCATCCATTTTGCCTCATCCTCCATCATTCTCTTCTATAAATAGAAGGATCTCTTATTTATTTTGGATCCACAATCTTAGGCATTTCCATCCACAACTTGTGCAAAGTTATCATCTTCATGTTTTGAATCAAGCTCATCCATTTTCATAATTTCATAGCCAGGTTATGGAGAAATTTCATCAGGGAGCATCGAATCTTCACCATTGATCATCAAGCTTGCAAGGAATTGGGAAAGGGCCATTTTCCACATCAAAATGGCACCAATTCCCCCATGGGATTGAGAGTTTGGACATTAAAATAGGATTTAATAGTTTTTTTACTTGTGTTCTTCACTTATTTCTTGTTTTCATGTTTAAAATGAATTTCATGGGGAATGTTGTTTCTAACTTGCATAGTGGACTAATAATGTGTTTGTTCTTTGTGTTAGTGCAAGTCTAGGATCAACATTCACATTTTGGCACTAGGAGGGCAGAATTGAAGAAATGAACACATTTTTTCACCAAATTTCGTTGTTTTTTTAAATTTTGTGTGTCTACAAGAAACTGCACCACTGACAGGTCAAGCTCCCCTGCTAGTAGTCTAGTGGTGCTATTTGGAAATGCTTTCAAACTCCAAACTATGTCACTCGAATCATTTTCCTCAAGGCCCAACCAACTCAAATTCCAAACTACGCCGCTTTGCAAAATAGTGTCACGATTGCGCTCACTGCCCTTCCACAGAGCGTCATTGGTCTCACCAGAGTGCCACTAATACTCTTCAAAATGTGTCGCCATCACAAACTATGTCATTGGAGTGGGGTAAAAGGAAGTTTTCAAAAAAATTCAACATGTGCTTTTTTTCATTTTGATCATGTTAACTTCTAATTGGTTTTTGGCTTCTATTTCTATAGTTTTAACCAATTTTTGTAGGTTTGAGTGATTCAAGAAGGAAGGAGGAAGCAAAAGAAAGACTTCTTATGGAATCATCACTCTATTGTATCAAGTGTTTTTGAACACTTTGGGGAGCAATTATAATTCCATTTCTAAGGACTTTGTCATCTTCAAGATTTATAGGACTCAATAATTTTCATTTGGGCTTAAAAAGAACAAAATAAAGGGATTAAAAAAACTTTAGGCAACTTACTAGAGTTTGTTTTGAGGCTTTAAAATTGAACAAGCAAATTTCACACTTCAATAGTGGTGTTTAAAAAGAACCCATTCTTGCTTTGAAGGTTAAAATGAACATGTGCATTTTATGTTTTGTAATCTCTTATCCAAAGTAATATCATTTAAAAGGCGTATGTGCTTCTCTCGCGCCTCACGGTGATCTTGAGAATCAAAATTCTTTTGGTGATATTAATTTGCATAAGTAATTACCTCCACATTTCAATTTGGATTCTTAAAATTGAACAAAGCTTGCTAGTGTGAGTAGAGCATATCGCATGTGTTCTCTCTTTGTTCACACAAACAAAGATTGATTGAACTACGAAGGTGCTTGCTCGCTTTTGTTTACCCTTAGAGGGGCTTGCCTAAGAGACACATTTGAAAGGAGAACTCGAAGGCGAATCCAACCAGTTTTTCACTCAGGTTGGTATATAAAAGGATAAGACTAAATCGTCAAGTCCAATGGTATGTAGGCCTTAGCCGTATAGTGTCTTTCAAAATGGGGTACTACCGTAAAAAGTATAAGAGCCCCTAGTAGGATTTATTAAAGCCTTTAATGGCTTGTTGAACACTCACAAGGTGCCATGTCCCCGATCACCCTTACTAAGAACCAATTTGTTTAGAAGCCCAAATCCTTATCTATTTGTTGGTGCAAGAATGATCATTTTGAAGCTGCCCCACATTTTTGTAGTTCTTGTAGAGATAAGAAGTATCCCATGAGAGTTTCATGGGTGATAAATCTTGGCTAACCCATATAAGTGAGTGTCATGGAGGGGAGTCAGTGTGGTCAAGCTTTTAATCATCCGCCAAGAATAAGCGTAGTTGGATTTATCCAAGTGGGGATTCAACAAATATTGTCTCTTAACTATCCATAGGGTTGTGCATTTTCTTGGAATCAAAACACTTTGCTTGGATCTAAAACATTGGAAAACAAACATTCAACATGATCATCAAATTTCAAACCCTTTAGAGGAAGCAAATACCTTTGACAAAATTCAAGTGTTATTGCTTGCCCTAGGGATTCTATCCTTAGAGGCTTCTAAGCATTTGAATTTACATCACAATTTTCTCTCACTAAAGTCAACAATAGGGAACTTTTCCCTTAATTTCCTTGAGTTCCACATAATGGACTTTATGGGATGAAAAGAAAGTGGGACATTAGACATTTAGTTTGAAAACTTAATCAAGAAAATGTTTGTGGTAAAAAGGACTCATTAAGAAAAGATAAGAAACAATTGAACCCCACACATGTGCTCTTCCAAATTATTTCCCAAAAGATCAAAATCCAAAAACCAAAGTCCAAAGGTCTTAGTCAAAAAACTCACAAGAAAGGTTTTTTCATGCTTTACAAATTTAGAGAAAGATTGACCTTCAACTTTTACAAACGTGCATCAAGGAAAAATAAAAATTTTTATTCATTTTACTATTGTCAAAATCCAAGTCTCTTTCTAAGGTTTGAGTATCTCACATAGGAAGTAATAGCATGCTATTCAACACCTTGGTCTAGTAAACAAAAGTCTCTCTAAGTCTTTTAGGATCAAAATCAAAACACCTTCATCCATCCTCCAAAATCAAAATCAAAATCCATCTCACAAACAACTCTTGGAAATCTTGAAAAAATCCTTCATTCTAAACTTTGGGAAAATCCTCTTGAAATAAAAAATCAAAACAAATCCAAATCATCTTGTTTGACTAGGTGTGTGTCAATGAATCCTTCTTTGCACACTTAGTCAAATTATCATCGTGTGGACAAGTTTACTCTAGGACAACATCCAACCTCTTAGAGTTTATAAGTTCATTATCCAAACCAAATCCAATCAAATCAAATCAAGCATCAAATCCAAAAAATTCCTAAAGTTTAGCATCCTCCTCAAGGTTCCCTAAGAGTCTAATCATTCACCAATCACCCATCTTTCATTATCTCATCACCATCATTTTGATCCTTAATATCTTAGACTTTCTTTTTTGTGCCTAAAGTTTAGATCAATCCAAGGAATTAAAGGTTCAACTCCCATTCCTAAAAATTGATCCTCATTTTATGGTCCAAACTAGATCTCAACACAAGAAAAACATGGAAATGAACAAAGAAACATCCACTTTGAGTGACTTGAGTCAAACTACTCCCAAAATAAATCCCATTGGGTTTAGCAATCGCACGCTCAATCTTCCTCCACTCCCACAAGATTCTCAAGAGGAAGGTGGCCAAGTGGAGGACATCACCAACAATTTTCTAGGTATGACTCAAGATGAAATCATTGAAATGGTCCAAAATCCTGAGACTCACAAAATTGTCAATTCCATGATGAAACTAAATCCCTCACAATACATGCTGGAATTGGCCAAACAAGGGGCTAAAATCCCTTCTAACTATGATGTGAGCACTCTTGTGGAGAAATATCTTGGGATCATGCCTCCAATCTCATCCACACCTCCATTTCAAAGCATCACACAAACCATCCCCCAAATCATATCATCCATTGCACCAACTCAACTAATTGTAAACAAGGGGAGCTCATTGCTTCATGCACTTCAAACACATCCCCTTGTGAACAACCAAGACTTGGATGCAAATACCATATTGGGTCAATCTATCCCATTGAATCTGCTACACCCATATGTTTCGCTCACCTTTCATGACCCCAATGACCCATCCTCTTTTCACACAACATCAAAATATCCTATCAACACACAAACCTCTCTCCCTATGCCTTTGTAAGGAGAAGGTGGGATATTTGGACAAGGGGGAATCTTTGACCCCTCATCATCGTCATTTCCTCAAGGGAACACACCACCCATTTTTCCATCACTTCCACCTTTTCCATTAACATGCACACCACTCCTCGGTTTAGGGCTCCCCCCTTTACCAACCATCAATCAACAGAATCAAAGCAACCCCCCAATCATAAATCAAAACAACATACCAAATCCTATGATCTTTCCATCAATATTGCAACAACAGGTGGCAACCATCCAATCAACACAAGTAATCACTGCATCATCCATAAATGTGGTCTCTCAAGGACCAAGCATATCAACCACATCATCCACTACACAAATCCCCACCATCAATACAACACCTCTCATCACAACAAAAAACACTTTTCCAAATCTACCACCACCATCACCACCAAGACCAAATGTGGCCAACCAATATAGCATCATGTTGAAAATAGCTCAACATGCCTATTAGAAGGCACTTCAGCAGTTCCAAGCTCAACAAGCCCAAAACACTCAAGGTGCACAACAAGCCGCTCAACAAGCACATGCAACTCAAGCCACACAACAAGCACAACAAGCATAGCAAGCTGCCCAAGATCAAGCTTTTTTGCAACAACAACAAGCCACCCAAGCTACCCAAGCCACACAAGCAACTCAAGCTACACAAGCCACACAAGCTGCACAGGTTGCCTAGGCTGTGCAAGTTTCCCAACAAGCTCAAGCTCAAGCTCAAGCCCAATATCAAGCTCAACAAGCACAAGTGCAAGCTCAATACCAGGCACAACTGCAAGCAGCTCAACAACAAGCATATCAACAAGCCCTACAATAATACCAAGCATAGCAAGAAGCAACCCAATTACTAGCCCAACAATAAGCATTGTTGGCACAACAATAGCAAGACCAACAAAAAGCGTTGTTGGCACAACAACAAGACCAAAAACAAGCATTGTTGGCACAATATCAAATGTAGGAATATCAGCAAGCCTTGATTGCACAATAGAGCTTGCAACAAACTCTCACCAATACATCAAACACTCCACCCATCACTCAAATTCCATGACCACTTCAAAACACATTCACTCCACCTCCTGATCTGCAAGATGACATGATGACACAAATCAAATTTCTCTTGCAGCAAGTGCTAGATCTTCAGTTGGGGAAAACAACAAAAACATCAAGCAACTTGTGTCCCTATCGTTTTCTATAGGAGCCTTGCAATAGTACCATTCCCTAAGGGGTTTGAAATCCCTAAATTCAACAAATATCATGGGACGGGAAACCCTGAAGATCACATCAGGAAATTCCAAGTACATTGAATGGAGGTCACATATGATGATACCTATCTGATGTGGCTATTCCCTCGAAGTTTGGTTGGTCCTACCATGGAATGGTTCTCTCGCCTTCCTCTAAGAATCAAATTTTTTCAAGAGATTGTGGATGCATTCATAAAAAAACAAACATTCAACATTGGTATGGATGTTAGTCTAGAGGAACTATATGCACTCAAACAAGCTAAGGGGGAATCATTTGCTTCCTTCTTGCAACAATGGAAATTCAAGGCCAATAGGAGCAAATGGACCATGCCAGAGGAACAACAAATTTGCACCATCATTGCTAATCTTGAGAAAAATTTGTCATTCCATCTCAAGATGCAATGTATCACCACATATGACCATTTGATCCCCAAGGCATTTAACATTGAACGAGTCCTTATTGCACAAGGGTAGACACCCACATATCCAGAACATCAAGACAACCACCCATTCACCAGCTATAATGAAAAACCTCGTACATGGCCAAAGAACAAGAATGTCACTAATGATGGTGTGGTGGATTTCAAGGTCATAATCAATGCTCCAAAACAAAACACACAATCATACCAAAAACCACAAGGAAATAATAAAAAAAAAACCCAACAACCAAGTCAACAATCTAAATAATCAAGGGGAACCAATTGAATCGGTCATGAAGAAATTGGTAAAAGAAAATCTCATCAAAATTCACACTTATGAGAGTTATCAAGAGCCCCAAGTGAAACCACCAAGGTATAATGAGAACCACCTTTGTGATTTTCATAAAATCAAGGGGCACACAAAAACCAATTTTATGAGGCTAAAAAATATGATCCAAGACCTCATCGATGACAAGGTTATAAACATGGAACAACCAACTGGAAATCAAGACCTTAAAATATACACGAATCCGATGTCGAATCGTAACAAAGGGAAAAATCATAGAAAGACCAAGTATGTCAATGTGAACCATGTGTACGATCATGTTGTCACATCCATAGATGAATGGGTCACTATTGTTAACATCAAGGGAGCCAAAGCTAATTGTGGAGTCACCACACACAGAGGCAAAGGTACCATTGTTTGGTTGTCACAGCCACCTAGAGCATCCACCTCAAAACCAAGATTTGTTCCTAATGGCCACAATGTCTTGGACTAGTTGAAAAGAACCCTTGCTCAAATCTCCATCATGGAGTTGCTGAAGATATCACTCGCACATGGAAAAATCCTAGAGGAAGCATTGGCTTCATCCACCGTCTCCTCAGATCTTGATGTTGATTAGTTCCAAGCTATGGTCGGACACATCACCACCTGAATCTCCTAACATTCTCTGACTAGGACTTTCCTGCCCAACCATCTCACAATCGTGTACTCCACGTTGAAGTACTGGTTCATAAAAACAAAGTCAAAAGGGTCTTGGTGGATGGGGGTGCAGGTCTAAATATCTGTTCGCTCAAACTAATAAAGAATCTAGGATTCTTTGAGGATGCCATTGAAAAGGTTAAGGGTATCACAATCAAAGCATATGATGATCAAGAAAGAGTGTCTTAGGGCACTATTCAGCTCCCTATTCAAGTAGGGCCATCCATTATGGAAACCACATGTCAGGTTCTTGACCTTGATTTACCTTAGAACATCCTCCTAGGGCATCCGTGGATCCATGGGATGCAAGCTGTCGCATCAACCTTCCATCAGTGCATCAAATTACTATATCAAAATCAAGATGTCACGGTCTATGGTGATCCCAAACCCTTTGCTTACTACAAGAATATGGAAGAAAAATAATTTAAAATCCCCTAGGTCCCAAAGAACAATGAAGGCCCTACAACTCCATATGTAGACCCAACTACCTTGGCCTTCACTTCTGAGACAAAGACACCCGCCATCCTTGATATCTCTGAAATCAAGGTCATTATCTAAAACAATGGGTGTGGGGATTATAAAATGAAGAAAAGTGCTTTCGTAATAGGAGAGTTACCTCAATCTCCTAGGTCTCATGGGAAACCCCAACCAGCTGAAACATCATCCCAAACCTTCAGGGAAAACCCTTCTAGATTTAGATGTTGGGGATATCTAAGTTGAAAGATAGTAGATGAAAAAGACATATCAAGCTTTCTATACCAAGATGAAAGGCCCATGCTTGATCTTCCCATGGATGAGAGCAGCAAAGGATTACAAATGATGCTTGGTATGGGTTATAACAAAAACAAGAAACTTGGACAAAATGACAATGGTCTTCTAGTACCTCTCATTCCGAAGAAGCGTATGAGAAATATTGGCCTCAGATGTACCCCTCTGAAGGTGACCATACTTGGAAAAGGTTCCTTGGTTAGAAAGGTCAAAACTCCCCCTCAGCTATCAACATCCGCCCAATTACCAGTATCCACCAGTCGAGTCATAGATAACTTTACCTTTGACATAACTAATGTGTGTAGTAGTGATGAGGACCCCATAACTGACTTTCCTATGCTATTTTATGATTCCTCTCTTCTCATGATTGGTACCCTATCTTTTGAGTCAACCAATCAAACCCATGAATTAAACTTAGTTTATCCCCAACTCATCGATTATGACCAACGAGGACCACCAGTTTTGTACACATTCAAAAACAATGAGGCGCTCTCAAAATTCATGGGATTGTGGGATACAATACCATACAGAGATCACAAAGTTGGATTTGACATCGTAGTAGACACACATGCCTATTACGGGGAAACAATTGAATCCTTCATTCAGAAAAGTGAAAATATGAGAATAATCTCTAGGTCTTTGAGTGAAAACCACATTGTGGTGCTCTCTAAACCAAAAATAGTAAAAATAAAGGACACATCCAACAGTGAAAACCTCAAAAACCTCTCCAAGGTGCTAGAGGATGAAGGATTCAATCTTCCTCTCAATGCCATTCATCAAGAGAAGTCAATGGTCTTAGCAAAGAAGTGCAATCCAGTCAACCTGGGAATAGAGGAAATGCTGCATATCACCTTCTATGCAGAATCACTTCTGATAGAAGAGAAAGAACTCCTAGATGCATTCCTAAAAGAAAGAAAGATGCACTTTGCATGGACCTATGCCGACATGTCAGGCCTTGATCCAGAATTTGTGGTTCACCACCTAGATGTATATCTTGAAGAAAAGCCATTGAGACAAAAGCTAAGGAAAATACATCCCCAAATAGCATTGTTGGTCAAATAGGAATTGAAAAAGCTCTTAGATGCAGGGTTCATACGGCGAATAGATTATCTAGAGTGGGTCTCAAACCTTGTACCTATTTCAAATCCCACTGGGGGAATCCACATTTGCATAGAATTTAGAGACATAATCAAAGCATTTCCCAAGATGACTTCCCACTTCCAAACATTGACATGATTGTGGATATGATAGTGGGACATGAGATGCTATCATTGATGGACAGATTCTCATGCTACAACTAGATCATGATCGCAAAAGATGACCAACATAAAATGGGTTTCACTTGTCAATGGGGGACATATTGCTGGAATATGATGTCATTTGAGTTTAAAAATGTAAGAGCTACCTATCAAAGGGCCATGACACTAATATTTCATAATATGATCCATAAAACCATGGAAGATTATGTGGATGACATATTGGCCAAGTCAAAGAAACAACGGGATCACATATCAACTTTGAGCTCCATCTTTGACAAGCTAGAAAAGTACAAGGTTTGACTAAATCCAAAAAAGTGTGTCTTTGAGGCACAATCAAGCAAGATCCTAGGGTAAATTATATCCATGAGAGGAATCAAGGTAGACCCCACCAAATTCAAAGCAATCCTCAAAATGGAGGCACCGAAAACATTAAAATAGCTAAGAGGCCTACAAGGAAGACTCAAGTCCATCCATCGATTCATAGCACAACTAGTAGACAAGGTTGTCCCATACTCTCATATACTCCATAAAGGGGTAGCATACAAGTGGGACAAAAAATGTGATCAGGCCTTCAACAAGATCAAGGAATACTTACTCACACTGTTGGTCCTCATGCCACCAATTCCAGGGAAATCCTTGATCTTATATATATCAATGACAACAACAGCTCTGGACACTCTTTTAGCACAACATGATGAAAATGGAAAAGAGAGAGTTATCTACTACATCAGCCAAACCATGGTGGGACATGAGTTGAACTATATATCCATTGAAAAATCTTGTCTAGCAGTCGCATTTGTAGCACACAAATTCAGACATTACATGCTAGCACATCAAATAAAGCTCATTGCAAAGATAGACCCGCTAAAGTATCTACTTTCTAAAACAACGCTTATAGGGTAGCCAACCAAATGGGTTATGATCCTGATAGAGCATGGCATTGAGTATGTGGAATGCAAGGCCATCAAAGGACAAGAAATTGTAGACCAACTGGCAGAGGCACCAATATACTCAAAGAATCCACTTGTATCAAAAGTCTTTGATGAATCAATCTTCAACCTAAGTGTAGCAGATCATTGGAAAATGTACTTTTATGGATCCTACACACAACACGGATCAGGAGCAGGGATCTTATTTATCACTCCACAAGGGGATTGTATACCAAAATCATACAAGCTATCATTTCCATACACAAATAACATCACAAAATATGAGGCTCTTGTCATAGGGCTAAGAATTACAGTGGAGTGGTAGATTGTGGCACTCAAAGTATATGGGGATTTAGAGCTCATAATTAACCAGGTAAATGATGATATCATTTCCCTACAAGAAACTGGTGGAAAGCCTTAAAGAGTTCTCTGTTGATATCACATTTAACCAGCTACCAAGAGAAAATAATAGAGTGGCAGATGCCATGGCAACAATTGGATCGCTATTGGATATCCCACGCAACGTCCCAAAGTAAGAATTCCTCATAGAGTAGCTTCTCATTCTAGCATTCGAGGTGCCAGAGTCTGAATTTGTGTGCAAAATCATTGGTTCCAGTGATCCCTAGTATCATGATATATACACCTACTTGAGAATAGGAGTCCTCACAATTATAACCCCGAACCTCAAAAGATCCTTTTTCAAAAATTTATCCCGTTTTGTCATCCTAGGAGATACCCTATACTGTAGAAGCATTGAAGGAACACTTTTACGATGCCTAAACGCTAAGGAAGTTTTGACTGCTTTGATCGAGGTACATAATGGCATTTGTGGTTCACATTCGAGTGGTATGACCTTAGCTAAGAAACTACTAAGGACTGGGTATTATTATCCTACAATGGAAAGTGATGCTCACAATTATGTCAAAAGGTGTCTGTAGTGTCAGTAGCATGGGGATATCATCCATGCACCAGCTCAGGAGCTCAACCCAATTGTCAAACCTTGGCCCTTTTCACAGTGGGGGCTCAATCTCATTGGAAAAATTACTCCCACCTCATCTAGTGGACATAAGTTCATCATCACCCCCAATGAGTACTTCACCAGTGGGTGGAAGCCATCCCCATGACCTATATCACAACAAAGCAAATATCCAAGTTCATCCTAAACTAGCTAATTTTCTGCTATGGTGTCCCTCAAGCCAATATCTCAGATAACGGGACACCTTTCAAAAACCAAGATGTTCGTGACCTATGTCAAAAGTTCAAAATCCAACATCGCTTTTCCACTTCGTACTATCTCCAAGGAAATGACCAAGCTGAGGCTAGAAATAAGACCATCCTAAAAATCCTCAAGAAAATAATCAATGATGTTGGTCATGATTTGCATCTCCAATTGAATCCTACCTTATGGGCCTACTGAACAAGCATCTGCACACCAAAAGGTGCCACCACATTCTCCCTGGTCTATGGATTAGAAGCCATACTCCCCATTGAGAGTAAGCTCCCATCCCTGAGGATATCATTGCAAAATATCATCACAGATGAAGAATACTGGGTATCACGACTGAATGAGCTGGAATTACTAGATGAGCGGCTCATGGATACCTTAAACCATTTGCAAGTCTACCAAAACTGACTCAAACAAAGCTACAACAAGAAGATCAAGAGTTGGACCTTCCGAGTCAGAGAACTTGTGCTGAAGGAGAACTAGAAGAATGTTCTAAACCTAGATAGCAAGGGAAATTTTGAACCCAATTGGTTGGGACCCTTTGTCATCATAGCAAGCTACAAGTTAGGGGCATATCAGTTATCAACACCAGAAGGGGAACCTTTGCAGGAACCCATGAATAGCTCCCATTTCAAAAAAAATTATGCCTAAACTTTCAAGGTGTAAAACCAAAAATACAAAAAAATCAAAAAACATAAAAAATCAAAAAACATAAAAAATAAAAAAAAATAAAAAAAGGATTAAAAATAGTAAAGAGAAAAAATTTCCTATAGTGAAAACCACTTCGGTGGCGCTTTGGGCAAGTACCTTGGTGAAAACCTAGAAAATAAGCACCTTGTGTAAATAAGCACCTTCCATCCACCAGGATCTCCACGGTTTGTTCTACATCATCCATCCATTATGCTTTCATCACACTTCCATTCGCACCCAAATCATAGCTTGATCCTGTGTTCATGCCATGATCCCTCCTAGTACTACTTGGCCCATTCTCAAGGTCAATTTGCCCTGCCTGTATCGGATTAGTCTATTGCATCATGCTGGGGGCATGTTCTCATTAGATCAGATTCATGTATATTCTTGAGGTCTTCCCAAAATCAAAAATTCAAAAAACATCAAAAAATCAAAAAATTCAAAAATATTCATAAAATAAAAAAACACAAAAACATTCAAAACATATCAAAATCCAAAAACAGGTCAAAAATTTAGTCAAATTAAAGTAAAAAACAATCATCTTGTTGAACTACGGGTCTCTGAGCTTTGAACGTAAGCAAGGTTGATCTTTGATCATCCTCCGAGACACTTAGGTCAGTCCTCTAGGATTCCATCATAATAAGTTGGCAATCGATTTGTTCATATCTCATCAGTAATTGAGTCCATGTCAAACGAACTATGTGGTCTCTGCATGTATAACATAGGCAAGGCTAATCTATTGATCAGCCCCCGAGGCCCTTAGGATAGGTCTTTAGGTTAGTCTCTTGGTCAAAATCTTAGAAAACCCCAAAAACATTGGAAAATTGGAAAATTTAAACATTTGCAAAAATCTTGAAACTACCAAAAACAACTTTAAAAACATTTCAAAAACACCAAAAACATCCAAGTATTTGAAAAATCCATCCATCCCATCTCGCTCTCACCCACAATAAACTTTTACTCATAATAAGCAATCGTCATCCTCAACCTTTAGTGAAATAGTCGAAAACAAGTCTAGTAGGTCAAAGGTGAAAACTCAAGTGTCAAAATCTCATGTCTAGGTTAGTAAGTAAACAGGTTGGTCAAATTTTGGTATCAATATCCAATCATCCAGTCAATCCCAAATCATCTGATAACATCATGTCCTAGGATGTATCTTTCCTACAATGGACATCAACACCTGGCATCACTGTAGTTTAGTCTTGGCTAGCGGTATTGAAGAACATTAGCTTGTTTGTTTGCTTGATCTTTGTCTTTTAACTTATCTTATTGCACTCATTCCAATGACCTCTCAATGATGTCCAAACAAAGGGATTTAGAGAGAAAGGAATGGGGCAACGATCATTATATTTTTATTTGTTGTGCTTGTTGGATATTCTTGTAATATAACATTGGTCATGTGTGCTTTGTTTGGGTATAGGGAGGGTGTTTTAGGTGTCTTGTTGACCACATAGGAAGGCTTACCTCTCTATTTTTTGGTCTGAGATGTTTGAAATATTTGAACTGTATTTTGAATAAGGTTTTGTATATCAAGTGTGAATAGGAGTACTCCTATCTGATTGTCGAGTCAAAGTCCATTACACTAGGTGCAACGCCATCCTGGGTCTTTATACCTTGATGCATCATGCCTATGTGTGTTATCAAACATAAGGTACATAGCACTTTTAAAGTCCCAATTCCTGATAAGCAAATCATCATCATCATCATCATCATCATCATCATCATCATCATCATCATCATCTCTAATAATGTAGGCTTGTTGGATCTTATTTCTTTTGTCTTCTTTCTATGCTAACATAGTACCACATGATAGTTAATCAAGAACATCACTAATGCATCCATCCTACATCCATAAACCATTAGCATACTGCATATCATATCATATCATATCATATGGGAAACATTAATCATCTCACATGCATTGCATTTCATCATTGCATAATATAGATTGGTTATTCTAAGCATCTCATAAACCATACATTTGCATCCATTACATAATCATGAAAGTATTATCATATCATAAGGCATCATCATATCATCCATATATACATCATCATATTATCCATTTGCATCATCACATAAAGGAATCATCATATCATATCATGTGCATCATTATATCACCATACATATTGGAAAAGGTACTAGAAAAAAAAAACAAAAACAAAAAGAGCATCTCATACATCTCATAATCATAACATATAACATCATCATCCATATAGATCTTTTAGCCTAAGCATTTTAAATCATTTTCAAAACATTAACATTTGCATCCATACATGATCATCATAAAAAGTACTGAAAAATAAATACACCCATCCATCCATCTACATAATCACCGCATCACATCACATAAAAGCATACATTGCATTGTATCACATAATATAGAATCATACATTGCATCGTACCACATAAAATAAAGTCATATCATATCATCGCATCACATATAGAACATCGCATATAGAAAATTAAATACATCCATCCATGCATGCATAAATAGAATAAGACACATCATATATCAGATCAAATCATCTCATATCATATATATCATCAATAAAGCAACTATCATGGTACAAAGAATCAGGATCAAATGTGTGTATCAATCAAAGTATACAAATTCCCACGGGGCTATCAAAAAATGGAGTTCATGGATCGCAAAAAGAATGATGTCTCTGATAAAAAATGTAAGCTAGCCCTGATGGCTACTCCCCTCAACAGACTGTCTCTCAGGCTGATCCTACCTCTCCCCTATTTGCTATGAGAAATCTGGCACCTGGGCTACTCGAGGCATTGCTTGATGATAGTGTACTCTATAGTACTCTACCTCTCTCACCGTGTCTCGGTACATGCATACCGAGACTATCCTACCCTAGGCTATGACTGCCATACTCTCAAGTTGTTGTTGACGGCCCACCTCCTATTCTAATTGAAGCTCTGCAGCTTGTCTCTGCTACACAACCTGATCCCGCTTTGCTCGGGCCTAATCCCTCTTAGTTTTCGGTGTAGCAACCTATGCCTACAACTGTTGAATTAGTATGTCCCTTTGGTCTGGCTGAGGTGGTGGTGGTTGTTGCTGGTCTCTCAGAGGCTGTTGTGGGTCCCTTAGGGCATCCCTCTACTGGTTCCCATCTCTCTACCCATCTTTCTACTCGTCCCTCTACCCTCGCTATTTTGGAGGTGGAGGTGGTCCACCTCCTCCTCTACCTTCATCTCCATCTCCATCCTAGTCTTCTCATCCTCCTTGCCCTCGCCCCCGTCCTGCTATCCGACCTCGAGGTCTCTACCATGGTAAGGCTACCCCTGGCACTATCAGTCTGATCAGTGGCTTGAACCAATCATGATATTCTTGTGTCATCCCAGGGTCTACCTACCCCTGATCATATGACCATGGCCTCACCACCAGCTGTCAGAAACTATCCACTATGTCCTCTAGAGGGATCGTCTAACCCCATGTAGTCTCCCTCGTAGTACGAGTGAATATGGCTACGTATGGGTCATCGAGCCTGTCTGAAGTATCTCCAAACTGCCTAGCCACTCGATCAGGCATATAATGCTTGATCATAGTGTGTTATCTTCCCTACATAAGCATGTCCTACCTCACAAAGAAAAGTTGTTGTACGTCATTGTACCAGGCGGGCATCCTGAGCTAGGGCCTCCAAGTGAAGATACTCATCTCATCGATCACCCTCCTCCAGTGAGGGATGCCAACCACTCCTGTATGGGTAAAAGTCAAGCCACCCCTATATTTCTAGACTGTTGGATCATCTGGCTCCACATCAACAACTGTAACTCATGGGCAAAGCATGACAATGTGCTCCCAAGCCTAGATGTGAAGGAGAGTAACTCCAACACCAATGGCCCTAATGTCACAGTAAGCAAACTCTTGCCAATCATGATAGAGTGAGGCCAACATCACTAGGACTCATGCAAAGTACTCTCTCCAATGGAGCATCCGCTCCCAGGCTAGACCCCATCCTGGACTAAAATATCGGTCGTGTCAATCTAGTGCCATAAGGCCTGAGATGATGGCAGCCACAATCAATTAGAATGTCGATACCTAACCTCTGTACCACTCCAGCTCGATCTAACCCTCAATAAAAATAATCTCATCCAGTCCCATAACCTCATAATAAGCATCTGTCCCATCGTCCATGTCATAGATAACCCACTCTCCATGGATGGGAAAACGAAGAATACACCAGATGTCCTCCAACGTGACGGTCATCTCACTGGTAGGAAAGTGAAACGATGACGTCTCACTGTGCCATCGCTCTACTAGTGCATTCATCATGCCTAAATGTGTCTTGATGGTAGGAGTGTATGCGACGTAACATAGGCCAATCGCTCCAAGGTGCTCCTAAAGTAGCTCATGCAATCTAGTCAATCTGCTAAGAATCCAGGACCGGTGCTCATGTGAATGTATCGGCTCTGCGTCCTCTTGCACCAATAAAGCCACAATGTCAAGTTTCATAAAAACCAGGATCCCATTTGAATTTTTCGCAATCGAAACATCAAAAGCGTCGTTGTTTGAAAGCTCCAAACTGCACTGCTGGAAGCCTCTAAATTCTAAACTCCATCACGGCGGCGCTGTTTGACTGCGCTTTTGTTTGACCCTCAAAACCTAATCTTGTAATTGACCCGTGGTGGCGTTATTTGCATATGCATCGCCATTTGGAGTTTGACCCTTAATTATGAAACTATGACTCTGCATTGCAAGACTCAATAGCGGCACACTTTAAGGCCGCGTGACGCCGATTATACCTTTTTAGTGGCGCCAAACAATGTCACTTGACTTGTTTGACTTTTTGACCCTAATAAATGTGCACGAGGAACAAAAAAATGACGTGGGGTTGGGTCACATATTGGTGGTCCTGTGCTTGGGAGTCATTGGAATAATCGCACTCGCTCTGAAATGTGACGGGGAAGCACTCGTCCCATCTTGAATGAAGGTTAGAGCTCAAAGTGTTCAAATCTCTAAAGGATGAGTGTTAAAATGAATTGAAAGTGACCCCTTGAGGGATATTTAAGCATGAAAATTAAGGTTTTTTCACCTTGTTTGGCTGTGAATGTAGGGTTTTAGACCCCAGATCCTATTTTCATCCAACCGGGGCTTGTTTTCTAGCGTTTTTTCACATTTTGGCACATTTTTGGCATCCTAGAGCCTTTCTGGACTTGTCGGGCAGCTTGTCCGCTTTTTTCGCGAGATCACCCAAAAATTCAAATTTTCGTCTGGTCTCTCGAGGGGGCAGTATACCAGCATAATTCGTTCATTGGGGCAGCAGTGGGGCATGTGAAAAAATTAAAAAAAATCTTAATTTTGATCCTGACAAGGTTATTCTTTGAACCAACGCAGCGGGTAATTTGCTTCAAAGAGGGGCAAAATGTAAACACAAAAAATATACCAATTGATCATATACACTTAATCATGATTTTACTAACACCAGTTCATCCTAAATCATCTCTTTTACCAATCATTTAATTAAATAATCTCTATTTAATTAAATTCATCACATTTCATCTCTTAATTAAATAAATCACTTTGTTTAATTAATCCTATAGTCCCTCTTTTAATTGAAGAATTCAATTTATTTAATTAAGCTCTAAAGTCACCTCCCTTAAATTAAATAAATTAATCTTTATTTGATTTAATCTAACATCATCCTCTTTAATTAAATAAATCAAACTTTATTTAATTAAGTCTAAAATCATTATTCCTCTCATTTTGATTTATTTAAATCCTAAAATCTAAATCAAATTTTCAAATCAACTAATCTCCTTTTAAATTCATCAAATCCTTAGTAATCCTAATCTTAATCCATCAATTCCTCTAGTTTTTGCAACTTGCTCATGAAAATCAATTTAATTAATTTATAAATCTTCTTTTTTCATTCAAAAAGGCATCAAAGGATGGAATATTCCCCAAATTTGAAATCTCCCCCTAAAAGTACTTATCCATCCAACAAGGCATTAAATTGCTCTTACATGTCCTTTTCTTGACCCAAATGACATTTATTTCATCTTTCCTCTCCCTCCAACTTGTCACTTCTGCAATTTTGAATTTCCACCTAATTACATTAATGTGCACATTCATCCAAATGTGCTCCACCTTTGTCCACTCACATGTTGACAAGTGGCATTATGCTATTGGTTGGTGTTTGATCCCATGTTCATCCATTTTGCCTCATCCTCCATCATTCTCTTCTATAAATAGAAGGCTCTCTTATTGATTTTGGATCCACAATCTTAGGCATTTTCATCCACAACTTGTGCAAAGTTATCATCTTCATGTTTTGAATCAAGTTCATCCATTTTCATAATTTCATAGCCAGGTTATGGAGAAATTTCATCAAGGAGCATCAAATCTTCACCATTGATCATCAAGCTTGCAAGGAATTGGGAAAGGGCCATTTTCCACATCAAAATGGCACCAATTCCCCCATGGGATTGAGAGTTTGGACATTAAAATAGGATTTAATAGCCTTTTTAGTTGTGTTCTTCACTTATTTCTTGTTTTCATGTTTCAAATGAATTTCATGGAGAATGTTATTTCTAACTTTCATATTGGACTAATAATGTGTTTGTTCATTGTGTTTGTGTAGGTCTAGGATCACCATTCACAATTTTTGTTACTTACATCACATAGTGTACCTTTCTCCCTTTTTTTCCTTTTCAAGGGTAACTTTTCTCCTACATTCTTGAGTGACTCATAATGTATAGTATTTTGCTTGATATCAGATAACACTGCTTCTTGAAGCATTTGATTACACTGTCCTCTCCTATGCATATCATACTATTATGACTGCAAACAGACTTAATTCTTTTCCTCACAACAACAAGAACTTTTTCATTTCTTAATTAATGCCACTTCATCTTTAATGTTGGATTTTATGTATGATGGGCTATCCATCTCCAATATGCTTTGACCATCTTATCTTTATGATAGATCCAAGCTTGCACAAATAGGTTTGTAAACTCATTGGCCCTGTTTCATGCTTTGAACACTTGTCAAGATTGAAAAGTAATAGCATGTACTCTATTCATCCCGCCACATGTGATTTTGTACTAAAGTGTTCCTTATGATTGAGCTTTTGTGAGGATGTTGATCTTGATTATCACTGCACTTGAGTCTCCTGCATAAGTATTATTCACTAATCTTATGTTGAAACCCATATCATTGTATCATTCTAACCCTTCTTGATTGAAGATTAATGATACCAATCAGCAGATCCTATCATGTTGTCATACTTGATGAATCTCAACATTCCTTACTTAAGCTTGCAAAAACAAGTTTTGTGAGGAAACCCATGGTCTTGAAGCCTTAATAAAAGATAAATGCATTTTATGTTCTCTTATTATGCCTTTGTCACACTATAGTATTTGGGTCCAATTTTTGACGAACATTTGTTGAATTTTTGACAAAATATTGTCAGAATACCGATGAACCACTGAACCAATTTTTGTCGGCACTTTTGCATTGAACTTTTGACAGACTCTAAAAATTTTGAAATATCGACCTAACTTCGTCGGTTGTCAAAGGATCATGCTTTCGTCGAAATTGCGAAAAAATGTCTATTCATCAGAAACTTTCATCAGTGTATTTCATCGAAATGTTGACATTTAGGCAATGCTATCTTTCGTCGAAGGTACAAAAATTGCTTCAAACTTTTTGTATTTCATCAATGGTTTTCGTTGATGGTGTTCATCGAAAGTTAGAAGAAACTATGTAATTTTTTTTTTTAAAGTTTCTACATCATAGATCATCATGTCGGGTGAACTTTGGAACAGGGTATGGGCATCCATCATGTCATCTCTTGGAATGCAATGATTGTAGGATATGCTAATGATGTCTACCCTTTTGACAGATGGTTTGATTTGTAGTTGCATGACCTGGTGTACATAAACACTATTTATCAACATATTGCCACTTGATGAAGTAGACTCATAAGATGGTCTTGAAGTTTTAAAAATTGAATGTCTTTTGTAAATATATTTGTAAGTTGTTTCCAAGTTTGTATATACCTCAATTATACTTCTTTCTTTTGAACCAAATATAAAATGAAATGATATTTCAAATCATTTTTTTTGTCCTACTTTGATGGATACGATTCTTGGACAACTTAATTGTACTTATGTTATTGTAGAAGATTATTATAAGCTAAATTTATTTCTCCCCAATTTCTTCTAGAAAATATTGAAGTCATAATTCTTAAATGTATCTATAAAAGTGACTGCAATATACTCAGTTGAACTATAGAAGAAAGATATTTTCACATCCATGTGATGTATGCTTTATTTCTTTTGAGCTTCTATTGAAATCACCACTCTATTGGTCTTTTATTTTTATAATGGTATAAAATTCTCTTCATAATCTATCATATATCTTTGTGTGAACTATGCCTTGTTGTTCTTGTCTTTGCCTTATCCTTGATTGCTTTTACTGATTACACCTTCATTCTTTATGGTTTTTAATTTAAGATAAATTTCTCCAAATGTGTCTCTAAGTCTTTTATCATGAGACATAAGAGATCCTACTAAGTGATCAAACTTGAGAGTAGTCAAATCTTTACTTTCCTTAATGATTATTACAACATGATTCTACATTGGTGTTAGAGATTTTAACACCTTTTAAACCACAAAATTTTGTTCATAGTCTCTATCAAAGTATTCATCTTATTGATCACATCTTTTACTTTTACACAATAATCACCCACTCTCCCAACTTCTTACCTCTTCAAATTCTCTCTTCCATATTTGTAGGTTGACAATTTTGACTTGCTCACTGTCTTGATAAGCTTCTTGTATATTTTTTGAAGAACCTTTGTTATCTTTGCACTTAAAATTCTTATGATGTAGGAGCATCCCAACTATCCGTATTCACGAAAAATAGTTTGACTTGATTTTCAGCCATTTAATTTGATTTTTGTTAAATAATATTACATTCTTTTTAATTGTCTCCTTTACAAAGGACAATATCTTAAAGATTCCCCAGCCCTAAAAAATAAACACAACAGAAAAAACTAAACAAACACTTATCCTTTCATGTATTTAGCATGAACTTAATTGCCCCTCATGCATCCAACATGGAACAAACATATCATTCATAAAAAATTTAAACATTAAACTCCATTAAAAAAAATCGGTTAAGAATAACATCCATCTATAAAAAAAATAAGTTAGAACTTCCAATTTTAAGATTCTAAAAATAGGGGAGTGGGGCCAATAGATGGGCGAGTGTCAATTTGAAGATGTTTGAGTTGTACTTCCATGGTGGTGTACACCAACACCACTAATCAACAATTCTTCTGGAGACCTCTAAATTATACTCTATTCCTCACAACTTTGCTAATGAAAACATTAAAAATGAGGGGCGCTTGGGGTATCGTGGGGAACAGTACAGACAGGGACATTACTTTGCATTAACTAGAACAAGTTGATTGCCAATTACCAGGGATATGACCACCAAGTTAGACACTAAACAACGGTTACGGGGGCAGAGAGGTGACTGTACTTATCGTGGTTTGTCCATGAAGTCTTCCCTTTGCATGCTCCTTTATCTATCTATGTATCTAATAGGCTTGTCATAGAATTTCGTTGGTCATATTTTTTACTCATGGCATTGTCCATGCTAATTGTGTAAGGTCATTCATAAATATAAACCTCTCTCTTGGAAACCTTTAATTATCCTTTAACATTATCCTTGACTACCATTTGAAGGTCTTCCATGTATTCATTAAAAATGTTTCCCTCATAATGTTAAGAACCTATTGTCCTTTGTGTAATTTTTCCCTTGCAAGGTGTCTTGAATTACTCTTGCCATTTAACTTATGAAATTTCATAAATAGCTTATGCTTGACCATCATAACAATGTTTTTATCAAGCTTCATTTACTCTTACTACCCTTGATAGTCAAACACTGTCATTTTCAAGGTATGACTGTCATGCTTTATATACCTCTGCCTCCTTGAAAATTGTGCATTTGGCTTTCAATGATCATAGTCATGGTGTTGTTCACAATTCCTTTGTTTAAGCACTTAAAATATTTACCAACCATATGGTAGTGTCCTTGTTTAAAGTGTTGTCCTCTATCAACCATGTAGGAACCTTACCTACTATCATAAATCACCGGTTTATGCATATGGTGGACTGTACATACAAAGGTGACTGCCCCAAGCTCTTGTCAATTTAATATATTCCTCAGAACAACCTATTTGAGCCTTCATAGTGATTGTCTTCTTTGCTTATCAAGGATTCATAGTCACTATCATAGTTCATTTGATATTCCTTAGCCTAAAATTATGGGATTTGTTTTAATATGACTGAGAGTCACATTAAATGTTTTCCAAGTCTTTGTATAATGGTATAGTTAAAATCCTTTATAACAATCTTCTAAAAATTCCTCCAAACTACCCTCATAACTTAGTTATACATTGATTGTTCCTTTGACTTTGTTCTTAAATAAGCTTTCTCCAAGACCCTACCTAACCATGAACCATAATTGTCTCTCCTTAATACATGACTACCCTTGGAATGTTTTATATTGTATTTCTTTGTGCCTCCCTTTCTTGCATTTTGGATGCTCATAATGATTGTTTTCAACTATTTTATGCCTCCCTTATGTAAGACTATCCTCATGGCTTTTAAACTGCACTTGATTTTCATATAGCTAGCTATGATCTTCTTTTTATGACTATGATCCTCTTGAATGATAGTGATCCTCTATGATCTTCATACCTATGAAAATGATCTCTTTGAACTTGACTTCCCTTATGGTATATCTCAAGGTTATATCCTTTGTTCCATGTGAACTTAGGACTACTCATTTGAAAGTACTGCCCACTCTTCCATGTACATTGTGGCTTGACTATCATTAGACTGCCTTTGATTGTCCTTCTTGCTTCATTTCCTTCTACCTATGACCAAAATTATCACATACTTCTTCCCCTCTTTAGACCGTTTGGAATGACTATCCTTTTGGGCATTCCAAAATTACTAGAACAGATAATTTAGTAAGTATAGAATCTAAAAGAAAACTCATCCATCCATCAAGGTGTAGAATTCAAGTAAAGGAAGTAATATCTATATGCATTTTCTACATCTTATACCTTCCAATTTATACAAAGGAATGCATCTGAGCCATAGGTGTATTCTCCTATATGAGAAATTGGAAATAAATCCTCTAGTCCTAGAAATATGATACATGGAGAATAAGAAATGGAAAGACTTGTATTTTGTTGCATCTGAATGCCCTTTATGATATTCATAAGGACTTATGACTATCCTTTATTTCAATATATTGAGGGAAATACATGTTTCACTATCCATAATTTTATTCATACTTGACTGCCCTTTTAAAATTTTATCTACACTCCATGGTTTCTTTATAAAATGGTCTGCCTTTTTCCTCTACTGAAATCTGATTTGTTTGAGTCTCCTCCACCTTGACTTTGCATCAGCTAATTATGGTTGTGGCTTAACAAGGGTAGATTTTGGTAAGGAAGACAATAAGTTGAATGAATGTAAGTAGAGAAATTTTTGCATACCTGCAAATGGTACAAAATTTCATGGTTAAGTGGAAGCCTCCCATCAACAACAAGATCCAAATATATGTGTATCTATCTCAATCGAGCCTCTAAACCCTTTAGAGCTGTCAATTTTTCCACTATCTTGTTATGAACAAAAAGTCAAATTTTAGAGTTATGTCACAACTAAAAACAAAAGAAACAGAGCTTTGAAACCAAATCCACACACAACATAATGTGGTATTCATACAAAGCCATACAAACAAACTAAACTCAGAACATTGGAATAGAAACAACTTGAAATTATGATTTAGAACATGGAACCAGTTTACTCAATTGGAGGCACATTTCACAATAATGGGTTCTTCATGTAAAACATTTGTACAAGGTTCAAATAGTAAAGAGATTGATGAAAGATAGAGGAATTAAAAAGATACTTGGATGTAGTTGGATTGAGCTTCTCTTTGTTTCAAGAATAGTTTAATATTCTCTACCTAACAAGGCCAATCACGTGATGGTGGAAGTTCATTTGGCCCCTCGCCCCCCTCACATCACTCTCAATTCCCCATACCCAATCATATAACATTAATCATTCATTCATCCATTAATAACATATAGCATTCATTCATTAACATATTCACATTCATTCATTCATCCATTAATAGCATATAGCATTCATTCATTAACATATAACATTCATTCATTAACATGTAACATTCATTCATTCAGTTGTTACATATTATCAAAAATATGGTTGTCATAATATGATTACAATCACTTTTTTTTTGTTTCTTTAATTTTTAAGAAAAAAAAAGCTGAAGTGGAGTATCATTTTCTAAATCATCTGTCCCCCCTTCAGTTGTTCTACCCTCTTTTCATGATCTTAATGTATGCCTAGTCATGTACTGATCACGATGTGGAGGCCGCTTCAAGGGGGTCTACTACAATAACAAAGAAATGTTAAATTGATATGTTTTGTTATTATTGTTACAAATATTTTATTAATTAAAAGAACATTAGGGTGGTGCTCTTTACCTAATGGGGCCACATCATGTTCCTGATCTTGTCATATAGCCTCATGCTCAACATGTTGAACACCCTCTAAATCTTGATATAGAGTTGAAACATGAAAGGTTACATTAATGAATACACCAATTGCAATTAAATATGTTTAAAAGAACATTAGAGTGGTCCTCTTTACCTAATGGGGCCACATCATGTTCTTGATCTTCTCTAGCCTGATCATGCTCAACATGTTGATCACGCTCTACATGCTCTAAAGTTGAAACATGAAAGGTTACATTAATTAATACACCAATTACAATTAAAGATGTTTAATTGTATTAATCCATACTGTGTTTTGTATAGCACATGAATACATCAAGTACTGGGATGCACACCATGACCTTCATCTACAGGTTGTGCTCCACCCTCACCAAGTTGCATTCCAATGTCAGGTGCAGTATTATCATTGTCTTGTCTGTTTAAAACAAATAGGCACATAATTACTTTATGGTGGAAATTAATATTGAATAGATTGCACAAGTATTCAATTTTAAATAAACTTTATTGAGTTTATTTACCTGTGTGTCGAATGCAGTGGAAGATTGTGTATTCCCAGTCAAGACTCTTAGGCGTTCAGCCACGGCTTCATAGCCATGCTGGAAGGCAATCTTCATTTCCTCTTCTGTGGGTGCTCTATTGAATTTAGAGCCCTGCATTTTTGCATAAGATCATGAATTTTGCTTCTATGGTGTGATAAAACCAAAATTGTTTGCAATTTATTATTTGGATGCAATATTTCATTTATTGATACTTACAATTCTTACGACTAATTTCATATAACCACCAGAGCCAAGTTTGTGTTGCCCATGTTTTTCTAGTCTTGTCTTTGTTTCCTTCGATGTGTCAGGTAGCCTATGAAAAGTTTGAAATATGTTAGATTATGTAAAAATAAAGAGTAATCGGTATATAATTACATTGTTGATAGTATCGCATACCTTCCTTGGCCCAGTGGTGTCTTTCCTTTTTTCTTTTCAGCCTTCTCCTTTCCATCCAACACCAAGTCCTTCCACTCCCTCTCTAGAATCATGGGGGGATCCTCGTACCTTTTTTTCTTCTCTAAATGTGACCTATATTGGTCCCTCGCATACTTTAGATATGTACCAGCTTTCTTAAGGACCTTTGTTTGGTTGAATGTTTTATCACTGAACAACACAACTAAACGGTTAATGAGCTCATCCTTTAAATCTTGATTTTTGGCATTCCACCGTGTACGTATGGTGGGCCCGAAGAGCTCCAATGTTATATCACCTAGATGCTTATAAAAAACATCATTTCTTGCAAAATGATCATGGGATCATTAGTCTAAAAAGAGTGATCAATAAGTAAATTTCAATTGGAGTATATATAATAATAATTAAAACATTTTAAATTACCTGGGACTTTCTCTATCTTTATGGGAACAAAATCCTTGATCACGAAAAATGTGATTGGCAATGTTCTCGTACTACTAATATAGGAAGATCCAGGAAATGCTGCTAAAACATCACCAACACTAGTGGCCTCTGCATCACCAATACTACCTGATGCGTGCATGCTATGTGTTGCCAACATTTCATTTGATAATATAGGTACTGATGATGGGGTTGGATGATCATGTGATGTATGTGTAGGAAGATCAGGATGGACACTTGTACCAACCCCTACTTCGCGGGCAGCACCTGTAGTACCCTGATCATAGGAAGCAGCATCATGAGGACGCAAAAAATCCTGTAAAAACAACACATATTTATTTCATGACATAAAAGATTACAAATTATAAAACCATGAATGAACTTATGTTATAATTAAATACCTCATGACAACTTACTTGCAAGTTTTGTACTCTCTCAATCAATATTTTAACCCTCTCTCTTATCTCATTTGTTTGAGGCACTATGAATAACAATTGAAGGATTTCTTCATTGCATTTTTTGTGTCTTCCTTATCATATCGAGAGGGTTTATTGAATATGCAATGTCATCATCCAATAATAGTGGCTGCACCTCAACCCTATGGATGCTCTCCTCTACTACTGGTGCCTTTCCCCGATCAATTGTCTACAACAAGAATATTTAAAACATTATTGAAATTAACCCAATAAACTTATGAAAAAATATAATAATAAAAAAATTTGCTCGTATCTAATTTGTACAATTATAATGAGGTAAACCTGTTAGGTAGAAGCACCTGAAGATGCATTGCGATCTATGGTTTGGTCTAGAGCCTTCCTCATATGATCAATGTCCCATTGTGACAAAAATTAAATATAAAAAACATTACTAAAATGAAACCAATAGACTTACGAAAATAAACATAATAATAAAATGGTATATTGGAGTCATTAATTGGAGGCTAGGTAAAATGGTATATAGTACGTACCACCCCTATAGTAATTGTGTTTGTATCTAAGCGATTCAAATTGTAATCGATTTGTAACTCTTCCCCTACATTTATTGATTTTATTGCACATACGAATACACAGTTTCCCTCGCGCGCCTTGAATATGCAATTGGGTTGCTTATTTGTTGACCCAGGTTGTGTACCATTTATAAACCCTGCAATATTCCCTAATTCTTTTGGCCTTCTGTCAATGTACACAACCACTCCTTTATTTTGATCCTTATCTTTTAGTTGTATATAATTTGTTGATAGTGCATACCTATGCATACTTCGTGTATATCGAACCAGCTGCATCCAATCTTTGTAACTGTAACAGGGTTCGACATACTCCATCAATTCAGTAACTTTTTCATAACAAACCTTTATGTCGTCCATGCAAAATAGGCCCAAACCATGTAATGCCGATGGTGCTATGTGATATATTCTCTCATTGACACAAAAGTCAATGTTTATTGGAGGAAGTTCCCTAGGTACCCATTGTTTTCATAGATGTTTGTACCTCAAGGGAACCTCGATGCCACCTATGCTCTCATCATCATAAGAACATGACCCCCCTTCACCAAGAAAAAATTCCATGCATTTACAAAATTTTCTTCTAATATTTTGACCTCTAGTTAATCTCCCTCTTTTAGACCTACTACATGTCTCGCTTTCCTCTTCTCTTCCTGAATTTCCCTCGTTCGAGGAAGAAAAATCTGAAAAATACCTATTTGGTGGTACTTGCACTCATAAGGATGTTGGATGAAGTTCTTTCATGGTGATGTGATCCCAAGGTGACATTATGATTAATCTATCATTTCATCACTAGAATTTGACTAGTTATAAGGTAATCAAGTCTTGATAGATTGCAAGTTATTGTTACTATTGTCCAAGTGTGTCCATCACAAATCAAATCAATGTATGAAGGAGACTATCCCTTGCAATTAATGACTTTAAACTTTGTAACAAGTGTTAAATGTGACTATGGTCCACCAGTTACACAACCAAGGGCTCAAATGTATTGTGCAGAAGAATGGTTTCATCATACATAATATTCTTGGTTTAAGTTGTCTTGAAAAAGATGAATTAGAACACTAATAGACATAATTCAGGTGAACGTGTGAGGTGGTTCAGCTATCCACTGATAAAATCCATATGTCTAAGTGGTTAACAGGGAGGGAGTGTGTACTAGGACTGGTTAAGTCATCATAAGTTTATGCTTTGGCAATAAAAATTTAAGTCATCTTAAATCTTCCTATGTCTAATTGCTTGGAGACTTTTGGTATGTTTTAAGGTAGGATGAGTGGTTGCATCAATGTTCTAGTTCTCTATGACAAGGTTTCAACATCTTCAAATAGTCAAAGTTAGTGCTCATAGTCATTTGAAACAACAACATTTTGATTCTTCAAAGGCTTGTAGTAGGTTTTGAGTCTTGGTGATAAGTTTCAATGTAATCACAAGATCTCCATCCTCACTTTGTAAGCTTAGTGCACCTTGGAAAATTAAAGAATCAAAATTCCAGGATGCAACCAGGTGCTTGAGGGGAGTTTCCTTGGTTTTTTGAAATGGTTTTGATACCTTTTGACACCTCTTGAAGGCTCTTTGTATTCGGGCTTGTGGAAGTTGTATTAACTTGCCTTAACTAGGCAATTAGGTGCCTAAATGATGTTTTGTTAGTTCCCAACATACAACCAATTAAAATTCCAATTGTGGGACATTGGGAAGGTTGGTTGAAGATAGAAATAAGCCTCTCTTGGTCGAGGCATGTGGGTTACTGAATCATTTTGAAGTTCTAATGCAAAAGCTTGTTATTTTCTAGAAAAAATGTGTAAATTTCCTGTTCTACTACATGGTATGGCCTTTGTATGTACTGTATGGGTAAATTCCTATTATGGTTGGATAGAGGGAAGACCTGGATTTATTTTGGAGGTAATTTGACAAGTTTTCATTGAGTATAAAAGAAGATATCACCATTTTAGCAAGAACTGATTTGAAAACCCTCAAAACTAGGGTTTTGATTGAAGAATGGCTCTTTCTTCCATCTCCATGTTGTAATAATGCTAATTCTTGGTGGGATGGTAGATATTTGTGTATATTTTCATATTTTTAGGGTTTTGGAGAATGGCATGCTATGTGGAGGAAGTTTTTCAATGTTCTAGGCCTAGCATCCTCATGTGACAAGCCTAGATTGTGAAACAAAAAATTGAGTTTTGCTTGTCTAGGGTGATTTTAACTGTAAAGTCACTTAGGAGTGATAGAAATGGGTGTAAATAGCTTGTAAGAACCTATTTCAAAGCTTTGGGGTGAAGGGGAGAGCCTAGATAGTCAACTATCCTGTTGTAGCCTGCCAATTAGGCCTCTTGGAGCAGCGTTGTTTTGGTCCATTTCTCTTTTACTGTCCACTGTCAAGAAAGAAGGTTTTGATACTTTGTAGGGGAATATATTACTTGTGTAATTTTAGTGGTTTGGGCCTGATAGAATCTTATATGTTGATTTTATTTTGACTGTCCTAGCGAGCAAGGCTACAAGCCTTTTAGTGGTAAAAGAGACCTAGTGGTTAGAGCGATGAGAAAATGTAGTTTCCTAAGTGCAAACTTGAGTGTCATGGTTTGGTTTAGTCCTATTTGACATGATCCAAGTGGATACAAGCCCTCTTGATTGTTTGAGTACAGCAACCCTAGTTGGGGGGGTCCTTTTCCTTGAAGGAATAGTGGATTGGAAAGGTCCACTTAAAGAGTATTTGAGAGAGTTGTGCTAAGTTGGTGGTAAAGAGGCCTAGTGGTTAGAGCGATGAGAAAATGGAGTTTCCTAAATGAAAAATTGAGTTTCATGGTTTGGTTTAGTCCTATTTTACATGATCCAAGTGGATACAAGCCCTCTTGATTGTTTGAGTACAACAACCCTAGTTGGGGGGGTCTTTTCCCTTAAGGAATAGTGGATTAGAAAGGTCCACTTAAAGAGTATTTGAGAGAGTTGTGCTAATTTGTTGGTTTGATCATCTAGTTGATCATCTAAAGAAGCTTCCCCTACTCACCAGTTCCTCTAGAAATTGATATTGATTAGTTGTTGTCGTCCTTTTATTAATAGAGGATTTTATATCATTCTAGAGCTCGCTTTATTATTGAATATGGGAACATGAGTCTATGTTGATATCTTTTTCATTGAAAGCTAAATACTGAGAGGTACCTATTCTGCCAAAATCATTTGAGACACAATCCCATCCTCATCCCTTATATCATATATTTGGAAGTGAACTATTTGAAAAAATGCCTCAAAGAAATGTGGTCTCATGGTGATGGAATTCGTCAAAGAAATGTGGTCTCATGGTGATGGAATTCCATGAAAATCCATCACCATAGGCATTCATCATGGCATTCCATCACTATGAGACCACATTTCTTTGAGGCATTTTTTCAAACAATTCACTCCCTTGTCTATGGCTTGTCATGGCATTTCGTCACCATGAGACCATATTTCTTTGAGGTATTTTCCCAAACAATTCACTGCCTTTTCTATGTTTCTTTCTATAGAATGATACATAAATATTTATTCACTTTCTTCTTCAAAAATCATGGAATCCAATCAAGAGTTTTAAAAGAAAGAGTTTTAGAATATGGGCAATTTTGTTTTTAGGTCCATCTTTGAACCCTTGATTCTACCCTATGTAATGCTTTAGCCAATTATATGTTAAGGTGGTTAGAATTTTAAAATATCTCTACTTAGATGTGAACTTTTATCCCTCAAGTCCTCAAATCTTTGGGTAATGTGTTGCAAGTGGAAGAAACAAGGTCTACTCTTCCCCATCTTAACTCTAGGGTTTTTATATCTCTCAAATTTGATGAGTGTATTCTACATATTTTGTGCTTTCAATTGAGTGATAATCAAACTAAACATGATATTAAAGTTTTGAGAGGTTTGAATGCTTGTTTTCTATGTAAAATGGATGGTCATCAAAGAAGGCATGGCCCAAAAATTCTTGAGAATATTAATAGACTTGTAGCTAATAGAATTTCATCCTTGATTGTGTAGGAAATAATAAAATAGACAATAGAAAAATTTACGAGAATGAATTTGATACTTTAGATGAGATTCTTGACAAATTGGAGGACTCTCATTCTAGTGAGGCATATGTTGGTATCCTTGAATATATGCCTTTTGTCAACAATGAGCTTGCTCCTTTTTCTTTTTTTTCAAGGATAATTCTATGAAGATGGAATCTCATGAAGATGGAATGCCATGACAATCCATAGCCATAGGCATTCGTCATGGCATTCCATCACCATGAGACCACAATTCTTTGAGGAATTTTTCCAAATAGTTCACTACCTTGTCTATGCTATTGCTTACTATTATGCTTTGACAATTTTTTTCCAAGCATCCATAGCTTGTTCGAAAGCACCTAGTTTAGGGTTTTAGCCATAGCATTAAGGCAATGAATTGTTTGATAAAATTCTTTGGTAGTCATATATGAAAAATGTCGTGGCATAGCAAGGCAATGAACTATTTGAAAAAATGCCTCAAAGAAATGTGGTCTCATGGTGATGGCATGCCATCACCATGAGACCACATTTCTTTGAGGCATTTTTTTCAAATAGTTCACTTCCTTGTATATGGCTTGTCATGGCATTCCATCACCATTGAGGATTTTTTTCAAATAGTTCATTTCCTTGTCTATGTTATTGCTTACTATTATGCTTAGATAATTTTTTTCCAAGCATCCATAGCTTGTTCAAAAGCACCTGTTTTAGGCTTTTAGCCATAGCATTAAGGCAATGAATTGTTTGATAAAATTCTTTGGTAGTCATATATGAAAAATGTCGTAGCATAGCAAGGAAATGAACTGTTTAAAAAAGTGCCTCAAAGAAATGTAGTTTCATGAAGATGGAATGCCATAACAATCCATAGCCATAGGCATTCGTCATGGAATTCCATCACCATAGGACCACAATTCTTTGAAGGCATTTTTCCAAATAGTTCACTACCTTGTCTATGCTATTGCTATTATGCTTTGATAGTTTTTTTCCCATAGCTTGTTCAAAAGTACTTGTTTTAGGATTTTAGCCCATAGCAGCAAGGCAGTCAACTATTTGATAAAATGCTTTGGTAGACATGTATGAAAAATGCTTTGGTAGAAAATATTATCGACTTAGCAGAAATGTCACTTGAAGATTATTTCGAATGAGTATTTTTTTCTTTTTAGAGTGCTCAAAAGGTGTTGAGTATTAAACTATAGTAGCAAGTAACTTTGTAAGGAGAGGAATTTGTGGCATATGAATCTTCCATGCTCCATGCAATGTCATAACTTGAGAGGCATCCATATAAGGAAAGAGCATGTGATTTAAGAATGCCAACAATAATAAAATTACAATACCTAGTGATGAGACCGAGTATGAAAAGGAAGAAACATGACACCACGATATAATGTGAATGCAAAATGTTGATTTAATCAAAAAATTTAGACAATGTACAGTTACTAAGGTGAAATGAACACAATATAATGGACCATCGGCATTGAAGACAAACCAAATCAAATCAAAAACCCTCTAGCACTCTGATTCATAAATTTTAGATGAAATATATGAACCATTTTGGCGACGAACAAGATGCAGAGGCCTTCACGGCAAAACAAAACACAAAAATTCCAATTTTGTAGCCAAGCAAGCTTGATCCCCAGGCTTCCTGCAACTTTCCTCTTGGCGAGCGACTCACTTCTCCAATTGACAAGCTAGGTTTTGATTATGTCAATTAAAATGAAAATTGTGGCTCCATATTGTTAAATTTTACATAATAAATTATTTATAATTAATATAATTATATAATATTAGCTAAATTTATAATATTAATATAACATTATTATTATTATAATATATATTAATATATTATATATTAATATAATATATAATATTATAATATTAATATAATATTATATATAATATTAATATAATATTAATATGAATATCATCTTAACCTAAACCCAAATATTTCCCTTTTTTAACTTTAAAATAATATATCCCCTAATCAACATACTCCAGCTTCACAATCATCTTGAACTTAAATTATTGGAATACAAATAATGAATTACATATTCTTCCTTGAACATAAGTATACTAAGATGGCATTTCAATGGTTCATGATTTGCAAATAATATAAATAGAGTAGATAATAGATAATTTCTAAAAATTATGGAGTACATACAACATTACCAAGGCTTCTCTTTTTTGTTGTGTAATTTTACTTAGCCTATGATAATTTCCTACTACCAATAGCTATAGGATTATCTCTATATCCTCTTGATTGTGTTAGAATTACACTTATTGTAGTACTAGAGGCATCTACATGGGCATGAAATTCTTTTCATCTAAAGAGCCAAGGTCAGATGGTGCTATGAAAAATTAAATAAATGAATAAAACACAATTTTCAAATATTGGTTCAAAACTCTTGTCATCCAATAGTGAGTGGAGTATCATAAAAAAAATTAATACTTGAGTAATCAAAATGGTCCCTCTAGTCCTTTTGTTAAGTATCCCTACTAGTTCAACAATCTTGAGAAATATAATGAATTCAAAACTATTGCATTAAGAAAATCTATAAGTTGTAAGGAATATAATGGTGAGATTATCCACTTCTAGGAGGACCTATGGCTTTCTCAAGGGGCTCTTGAAATTTCATATCCTTATGTGTGTATCAAAGAAGATATTTTTGAAAGATTTGGATGTTACATTGTCAACTATGAGAATCAAGCCATAAAAAAGTATATTTGTGAAGATCTCTAGAAATCAATCACGTATTTTTGATGATGTTGATTTGGATAATTTAATTCTCATAATCATTTTTTTTAGATTTAATTTATTTCTTAGACAAGATGAAATATTTTGGTCTATTACATCAATTGGACCTTAATTGGTTTCAATATTCTTATGAAATTTCTTGCACAAAAATTCAACTAGAACATATTTTAGAATCATAATCTTGTGCCCAAAATATTTTTCTAGTGGGTCTCCTATCATGGTAAGAAACTTATTGTTGACAGTTTTACAAATAGGGGTTTCTCCCCTGCTAATAGGTGTAATTTATGTAAAAAAGTAAAAAATACATTAATTATTAATTAATTGAGTGTATATTGCTTGGAGAATTAGGAAAACTATTTTAAATATGTTCAAACCCTTGTAGCTTTGGCCTCAAAATATCCAATTATTGGAAACTAATTGGGTTTCTCATTTTTCTCATCCTACTATTAGAGAAATTTGATTGCAATCCATTCCACATATCTACTAGGGTATTTGGAAGGAAGACAATAAAAATATTTTCAACAAAAAAAGTAGGCCTTGGAAGATGGTGATGAAAAAAATAGGCCAAACCATTCAAGAAAATATTGATTCCTCTCTAATCAAAAGACCCAGATCATTCCTTACAATTGCAAAAAAAGAAGTTTCTTTTTAAAATATTGAATCTGATTTGGATATTAATATTGATCTACTATTAGAATTTAGAAAATAAGATCTATTTTATAGATACCTCCAAACACAAGATGGATTAAGCTCAATTTTGGTGATTTTTCTAAAGGAAATCCAAGGTAAACACGAGGAGTGGGAGTGCTTAGGAATAGCAAGGGGGATTTGATTGTTGCATTTACTAAAAAAATGGGTGTTCAAACTAACAATAATGCACAAGCCTCTACTACTCTTATTTAAATAGAGTTGGCCAAAAATCCTAACATTCTAGACTTGGTAACTAAACTAGATTCTAAAATTATTGTTGATATGTTGAATTATAAAGCCTCTAGCAAATGGTCCTTTAGTAATATCATTTTAGAAATTAAAGACCTTATAAAAAAATTAACATTTAAATTTTGTATACCTATAGAGAATTCAACCAAGTACCAAACATTTTATCGAACTTAGATTGCTTCATTGTCAACCATAATTACTAGTTAGAAGTAGAACCCCTACCTCCAAATATAAAAGATAAATTTAGAAATGATTGTGAACAAGAGGAAACAAGACACAAAATAAAGACTCAAATGCAACAAATGAATTTTATATATTGCTTCTTATTGCACCTCCATTTGAGCTTGAAGAGGTCGAGTGCCCAACTTGATAGATCTATAATATTACCAAAAACTTCTTGTACGCACAAGAAAGTGTGTGCTCGTGTTCAAAATGTATCTTCTTCTCTTTGTCCCTTTCTACATATTGCTCTCCCTCTCCCCCTCTTCTTTCTCTCCCTTTTCTACCTATCTATCTCCATCTCTTCTCTCTCTTCCTCTTCTACCTATCTCTCCCTCTCTCCCCCTCTTCTCTATCTCTCCTCCTCTACCTATCAATATCCCTTTATCTCCCTCCCCCTCTCAGCTATCTCCCGACCCCCTCTCTATCTCTCACCATCTCTCCCTCCCTATCCCTCCTATCCATCGACTCTCTATCTCCACCTCTCTTCATTTCTCTTCCCATATATCTTCATCTCTCTTTCTCTTCCCATATATCTCCATCTCTCTTTCACATATCTCTCTCTCTCTCTCTCTCTCTCTCTCCCCACCATCCCCTATCTCTATATCACCCCTTCTATGTCTCCTCTCCCCCATATATTGAGCCATCTCCTCTCCCCATCTCTCTCCCTTCTATATATCGCCTCCAGTCTCCCCTCTCCTTCTACCCATCTATCTCCATCTCTCTCTCCTCTTCAACCCATATCTCCCTCTCTCCCCATCTCTATCTCCTCTACCCCATCAATATCCCTTCTCCTCCCTCCCTCAACCATCTCCAACCCCCATCTCACCATCTCCCTCCCTATCCCCATCCATCTAATTTCATCTCCACCTCTTCCTTTCTCTTCCCATATATCCCATCTCTTCTCTTCCCATATATCTCCATCTCTTCTCTTCCCATATATCTCTAATCTCTATCTCTCCCCACCACCCCTCTATCTCTCTATATCAATTCTTCTATGTCTCCTCTCCCCCATATATATTGCTGAGCTATCTCCTCTCTCCCTATCTCTCTTCTCTCTCCCTCTCTACACATCGCTCTCCCTAGTCTCCCTCTCTTATTTCTCTCCCTTGTCTACCTATCTATCTCCATCTCTTCTCTCTCTTCCTCTTCAACCTATCTCTCCCTCTCTCCCCCACTTATCTATCTCTCCTCCTCTACCTATCAATATCCCTTTCTCTCCCTCCTCAAATTATCTCCTGACCTCCTCTCTATCTCTCACCATCTCTCCCTCCCTATCCCCATCCACTCTAATTTCTATCTCCACCTCTCTTCATTTCTTCCCATATCTCCATCTCTTTCTTCCCATATCTCTATCTCTCTCACCATCCTCCATCTCTATATCAATTCTCTATGTATTTCCTCTCCTCTATATATATTGAGCCATCTCCTTCTCCCCTATCTCTTCCTCTCTCTCCCTTCTAAACATCACCTCCCAGTCCCCTTCTTCTCTCCCCACCCATCTATTCCATCTCTTCTCTCTCTTCCTCTTCAACCCATCTCCCTCGCCTCTCCCCCTCTTCTCTATCTCTCCTCCTCTACCTATCAATATCCCTTTCTCTCCCTCCTCCTCTCAACTATCTCCCGGCCCCCTCTCTATCTCTCACCATCTCTCCCTCCCTATCCCCCATATCCATCGACTCTCTATCTCCACCTCTCTCCCTTTCTCTTCCCATATATCTCCATCTCTCTTTCTCTTCCCATATATCTCTATCTCTCTCTATCTCACCATATCTCCATCTCTCTTTCTCTTCCCATATATCTCTATCTCTCTCTATCTCACCATCCCCCTCTATCTCTCTATATCACCCCCTTTCTATGTATCTCCCTCTCCCTCTATATATATTGAGCTATCTCTCCCTCTCTCCCTCTCTCCCCTATCTTCTTCTCTCTCTCCCTTTCTACATATCGCTTTCCCTAGTCTCCCCCTCTTCTTTCTCTCCCTTTTGTACATCCTATCTATCTTCATCTCTCCTCCTCTTCAACCTATCTCTCCCTCTTTCCCCCTCTTCTCTATCTCTCTAATGTCAAGCCTTCTAAAAATAGTGTTTTATTAAACTATAAGTAGATTATTGTCACCACTCTTCATTCCACATGAAATGCCAAATGTAGCAATTGTTTTGTTGCTTTTGTCAAGTTTCATTAACCAAGATATTTAGTGGTTGAATAAAGTTGTGTTATGACCCTTGGTCTCTTTAAAATAATTAGACAATATTAGGGAGATCAGGAAGGGGAGAAAAGTAAACTCCTTCAAAATAGGGGTAGTTGTGGGTTTGTTCGTTTTCTTTGTATACTATATACTTAGTTTCTCTAGGATTAAAAAGTCACTGTAGAAATGAAAGATGTTTGATTATCTACCTAATATTGTTTGTGTTTTTTAAATTATTAGACTATTTAGATCATTTTCTTAGTTGTGTATCCTAACTAACATAGAGTAAGCTTTTTCATTTTAATTGACTACTACATAATAGTTTATGTGTTGAAAGAATTGTTTCCATTCTTTGTAGTTTTTACATTGGAATACAAATCTTATTTAATTTCATGCCAATATACTTCTTTCATAAATCATATTTTTTTAATATCTTAAAAAATGTTACCTAAATTGGAAAAGTTGTTTGAGTTAATTACTAAATTTGATCTAAAAATGTTCAACACTTTAGACATATTCAATTAGATATATATAGTTAAATTGGAGGTGTCATTTGAGTTAATAATTAAATAACGTAATAATCAATTAAAGCAAGGGACATAATTTTGGATGTGTTTGAATTTAATAAATTACATATTAAAATAGACATAAATTAATTGAAATAAGTGCATCATAACCCATCTAATAAAATCACAACCTATCAAAAAGGCAATAGGAATTTTTTAAAGAAAAGAACACTTGACCCAATCATAAGTGTATGGCCTTCGCAGAAAGGAGTGATCCACCTTAGCAATAGCAAGTACCCCATCCAAAATTTGCTCACATTACACTATTCATTATGATCATATGGAAATTTCTAGGAGAACTACAATAGTTGTAACATCATGAATTAATTATGTAATGGCATAAAAATTAAAAAAATCATGAATTAATTATGTAACCACATAAGTCAAATATAATTCTATCAAGAAATGAATATCAAATAGATAATACAATCACATAACTCATACATTTCAATGTCATTGATCTTCTTCTTCATCAAAATCTTTGTCTGATGTATCATCCGATCTAGATTCGACATTGTAAGGATTGGTCATATCATCATCATCATCATTGATATCAATTTTGATAATGTCATCATCCACACGGATATCATCTTCATGAACATTAACTCCATCATCATGATCTAGTTCCTCCTCTTCGACATCTTTGTCAGGCACATCATCAACTAATTGTTGATCATGATCATCATTAACATCATCTTCTAGTTCTTCAATATCTTCTTCTTCCACCACATTATACTTTACCAGCCTTCCTCTTGGATCATGTCTAACAACAAATGACCAACCTGGTTTACCTGGAACCTCTAAGTAAAATACTTGCTCACATTGGCTTGGAAGAACATAGGGCTCATTTCAGCTCGCTCGATCAACCTTGTATTAACCATGGTAAATCCATTATCATGTTCAATAATAGTTCTCTCAGGATCATTTTCATTCAATTGTAGCTTGTACAATAGGACAACGAACTGGACTAATTTGAAATACTTAAAGTCACACTCAATTATATCATCCAAAATCCCATAGTATCGATTTTCTGAGACTTCTGGATGTATGTCACTTCTAGATGAAACATTAGTCACCTGAAACACTGTAGTTATCCTAGAATCACAAGTTTTCTTCGTGTCATCCAACTTTTTGATTCAAAATTTGCAACCATTGCACCACATAGCCTTGTGGTGTTTCACCTGCAATATGTCAAACATGAAAAAATTATTGCAATATCATCAATTGATAAACATATTTATTCTTGGTCGAATGTATGCAAAGAAAAAAATCTCAACATATATATACATCAATATAATTGAAAATAATTAAATAATATGGGTGATTAATATATTTATATGTACCTTTTTATCTCTTAAACCATATGTTAAATCAATTTCCCTTTGTGTAACATTGTAATCTCCATTATGATGAGCTTCTTTAACCAATGAAGCCACACCTTCCCATGTTAATGCATGACCAGATTGTTGACATCGGTCAATCCATACCATCATCCAATCAAGATTGTTTGCGACGTACAAATGTAGTGCATCCCACTCTCGACCAACTGTAACAAAAAAAATGAAATTCACAAACGACGTTAACAAATTCAAAAAATTAAAACATTTCAATAGTAATGTTAACGACCTTGAAATTAGTGTGTTTTATGTTGCATGTGATCATAAAAGATTAAAAAGTTGGTTGTAGAGGTGGTTGTTTGGTAGTTGAGGTGTAAAGGCCCTTAAAAGGAATAAATTGATCATTGTAAACCCTCACAAGACCAGAAATAAAGAAGGCATAGTTGTTGTCCTCAAAAGTTTTGTGAGGAAAAACATGTGAAATGAGAGGTTCAAGCCTACATTTCAACAAAATATGTATGGAAGATTTGATTATATGAATTTTTACCCATGTGCAGACCTAATGGGTTGTGTCTGAGTTATTTTTGAGGTATGGGAGGTCGTGGAAGTATGAGATTGAATAAACCCTCATGATTTTGGCCTAAAACAAGGGTTTTTGGGTTTGGCAAGAATCTAGTAGTACAAGTGGAATATTTTTGTGGATTTGAAGTTTTGGAGGCATAAAAATTGTTTCCCCAATATTTCATGGGCATATGACAATTTTAAAGACTAGTTACTTTGTAAAATAGGCCTAATCAGCCTAATCAACACAACCTAGAAAGGGTGATTTTGGTGATTTGGTCCAAATGACTTGTACTTTACATTGAATTATGTTTAATAAAACCAAAATGGGTGTCTAAAACCATCAAGTTTTTGTCTGGTGTTTTGGGAAATTTTTGAGTTATTGGGCAAAACTGGGTTTGCACTGTTGCAATAATTCAAGGAGTCAAAGTGTGAAATTTGACTTCTATTATTTTTCAGGCTTTGAGAGTTGTTTGGATTGTTTAAAGTGGTCATTCTAAACTTGTTGGAAGCATATTAAAGGTAGGTTGATAGGTTGGTTGAGTTGAGCCTCCCAGGTCTACATCAATTAGTTAATTACCATAATATACGAACTTAATTTATAATTGATGTATATTGAAGATTAATAATTAAATAAGTAAAATATACATAAAAACCAAATGTAAAATGTATTATAATTACCTCTCACTTTTCTCAATCTAAATTTCCCCATCAGGTGCTCCCCTTCGAATTTGTTAATGGAGTTGGGATCCCAAATGCGATCTACATGGATCTTTGTTGTAAACTTAGGAAGATATTCAGTAATATACACCATGGTTTGGTATACCATATATCACTCCACCATAGAACCTTCAGGATGTGCTATTTGTCTAACTAAATCCTTTAAAAATTTCAAGTTCCTCTCAACCATCCACATTGACCTTGTGTGTACAGGTCCACACAATTCAATCTCCTCAACTTGGTGTATGAGGTAGTGTTCTTGTGCATTGAAAAATGTCGAAGGTAGAAACTTTAGCATTTCACACATTAGACGAGGAATTTTTCTCTTCCAATAATTTATATCTTCTTTATGGATTTCTTTAGATGACAGCCATCTACAAGTGATTCAAGGTGCAAATATATTAACGATATTTAACAACAATATACAATATATTACATAACAAGTAAAACAAATGGAAATTATAAGATCTATACAACGAATTGAACAAATATCGCTACTTACCTCGTGTATTTTCCAAGATCATATATAACTTTTTTGACATTGTTGTCGAAGTTGTATGGGAGAGATAGAGGTAGAACATACTACAACAATTATAAAATGATCTTTTCATTATTTTTCCAAAAGTAGTAAACATAATACACTGAAAAGTACATGTAGTATACAAATATATATATAATATACCAGAATAATTACCTTAATGAAGGTATGCCTGTGAGCATCCTTCAAAATTTGCAAACACCCTAAAATCTCAAACATGGATTAGTGATATGCAAACCTTTTAAATGCTCCTATGAAATAATGCATCATGCCTTCATAAATAAAATAACAACACAAACTAATTGAGAGCATAAAAGCAAGATACATATCTATCCCATAGTGGATTGGTGCTTCTTTGATGTGGAAAGAATCACTTTCCCAATCCTTGATAAGCTCAAATGATGCAATGCTTTGAAGATAAAATGAGATGGACAAAATCAATTCTTAATTGAAGAGAGTGACTTTGCATGAGATTGTAGATGAATTAATGAAGAATAAGCCTTCTATAAATAGAATCTCAAATGCTAAGAGTACTCAAAATAGAGCAATGTGGGATAAATATTTGACCAATGAGATGAAGCCACTTGTCAACTTGTGATAGGTTGAAGAATGATCACATTTTGGTCAATGTGTCAAAGAGGGGGAGATTCAAATTTGAATTTGAGAGTTAAATGGTGAGTTTGACCTTGTGCAAGAGACATGTAAGAGACATCTAAGGCCTCATAAATGTTTTGTTGGATGTACATGTCCACTTGTTTTTGAATTCAAACTTGAGGGAGTATTCCTCAAAGATGCCATGTTGATGGAAAATGCTGATTTTATAAATGAATTAAAATGATTTATTGGTGCAAGTGGGAAAAGCTAGAGGATGTGATGGGTAGTTAGATTAAATTAATTAGGATTAGCTTAGTTAAGATGATGTTAGATGTTTTGACCCATTTGAATTAGATTTAGGGATTTAAATCAAATGAAAGGGAGATGAAAGGTGATAAAGATTTAGTTAAATAAATATTTGATTTATTTAGCTAAGGGGGATAATGATAGAGTCAAATTGAATAAAGTTGATTTATTTAATTTAAATGGACAATCCTTGGAGATTAAATCAATTAAACTTGGTTTATTTAATTGATGAGCGAATATGAACTAATTAAATGCATGATGTCAATTTCATGTGTCTACATTTTGCCCCTCTTTGAAGCAATGTACTTGTTGCGTTGGTTCAAAGAATAATCTTACCAGGATCAAATTTCAAAAAAATTCTGATTTTTCGGATGCTCCAGTAGAAAGAAGTACACTGATACATTTCCCCCTCAAGAGATCGAGCGAAAATATTCAATTTGAGGGTCGATCTCACGATAAAAAGGTTCAAAATTGATGGTATGGATGATTGCAATGATGATGCAAATGAGATGGTTTTAAGATGCTTAGAATAACCAATCTATATTATCTAAAACAACTTAAAATGATGATGTAATGAATGTGAGATGGATGAGATGGATGATGTGATATGCTATGATTATGCAATGGATGTTTTATGCAGATGCTTAGACTAACAGATCTATATTATGATGATGATACAAATGCAATGCATGTGAAATGATCGATGTTTCCTATTATGTATGATATGAATGATATGTGGCATGTTGACGGTTTGTGGATGCAGGATGGATGCATGATGGATGCATTGGTGATGTTATGTTAGCGCGGCGAGAAGAAAGAAGAAATGAGATGTTGAAAAGAAGATCCAATAAGTCCATGATCTGACAAGACTTTATTAGAGATGATGATGATGATAGATGATGATTTGCTTATCAAGGATTGGGATTTTAAAAAGGGCTACTTACCTTATGTTTGATAACACACATAAGCACGATGCATCAAGGTATAAAGAACCAGGATGGAATTGTACCTAGTGCGATGGACTTTGACTCAACAAAAAATAAGAGTATTCTTGTTCACACTTGACATACTGAAACCTTGCTAGGGACGTACCTAACAAAGCAAGTATTCGCCAAGTTATATTACAAGAACGTCCAACAAGTACAACAGACAAAAAGATAATGATCGTTGCCCCATTCCTATCTATCTAAATCCTTCATTCGGATATCATCGAGAGGTCCTTGGAATGAGCACAATAAGATAAATCAAAAGAAAAGATCAAGTACGCAAACAAGCCAATGTTCTTCATATCTTAAGCCAAAGGCATTTGTTTTGATAGGATAAGAATCCAAGGTGATATCCAAAATGATGCCCATTGTCGAAACGATATATCCTAGGACATGCATTGTATAGGATGATGATGGTTTGATAAGTTGATTGATAGGCTATTGATATAAGGTTGATTGACATGTTTGAAAATGATCAAGAGTTTGATTTTTCATTTAACGGTTTGTTGTTTCGATTTTGATTTTGCATTTGGAGTTTTCTTTTGTTGATTGTTGTGGTTGTTTATGTTTATGTTACCCACAGGAAGGATGGCGATAATCCAGTTTAATATGGATGATTGATTATACATTTGGTGAAAGTGAAAGGGAATGAGGATGGATTTTTCAAATGTTGGATGTTTTTGACATTTTGCAATGTTTTGAGGCTATTTTTGGAGTTTTCAAGATTTTACAAATGTTTTGATTTTTGATTTTTCAAGCTGTTTGGGGTTTTCTGAGATTTTATGAATGTTTTTGGATTTTTTGTTTTTTGAATGTTTTTGAATGTTTTTGAATTTTGATGTGTTTTGGATGTTTTTGGATTTTTCACACAATTTTGACATTTTGGATATGGACATGTGTGACAATATCAGTTCTCTGTTTTGGGATATTGTTGAAAACCAAGCTAAGGTTGATTGATCGAATTGATGGATTAATGATGATGATAACATTGTTGAGGATACACAACAATGCAAGGATTTGAATGATTAGGATTGATGATGATAAAATTATTGAGGATGCACAACAATGCAAGGATAGTGTTTAAGCAACACAAGGGTATCCCGAGGTGATGATTTTTTGATTGGATTTGATTGATCATGATTGATGAAGCTTGATTTGGAAAAAAAATTGTTTGAATAATTTGATGTGACGTTTGACATGCAAATTAGATGTGACTGATAGTGATTGTTTGGATCAGTGTTTGATGAAAGATGAAGCTTGATAAGGAACATTTTCTCGTCAAAATATGCCATGGGCTAGTGATTTGGATTATTTCTCACAAGTGGTGGACCAATTTTATTTCACATTTTCCAATGTTTGGATCACCACATAAGTTGGAGGATATAGATCAAGATTTGTTCCTGAAGCAAGATCTAAATATTTGCCCCCACTGTCAAGCAATGTACGAAATGAGATGTGTGGATGCTCAAATAGGTGTACGGATTGAGGGATATGGATTATCTTGTGATAAGATAAGGTGTTCAGATAGAGGATGGTCATTTGGATAATGCTTCATGGCTCAGATAATGTTGCATAGGATAGGATCCATGAAAATGACCCATGTCAAGATGTTTACTAATGAGGGCACAGCCCAAGACACATAAAATAACTCACAAACAAGAGAATAATTTTATTATTTAGAAAATGGAGCTTTTTACATGCAGAGGATCTCAATCCCCAAGTTCTACAACACATGCAAGTTACAGAAAGCTACAGAATAACCCTTTCACAATATGCGAGCTTGTCCCCAAAGTTGCAAAATTAGAAGCAGCCCATAAATAG
>VDFB02000002.1:241691461-241739926 GCA_007258455.2 Sequoia sempervirens
AACTTTGTCTCTGTGTGCACATCACGATAGAGTGCCTTCAAAATACTTATGATGAAGGGTCATTGCCATTACATGGTCAATTTGAGAATTGGATATCATGCACGGAGGCATGGATGGAGTGTTTTTAGGGATAAGAGATGGATTGGTTGGCCGGTTTGGAACCTTTGACTCTCCAAACTTGGAAAGATAGCAATGATGGGTGGATACGAAAGTGTGCATGGAATTAGGACCAACTGTTGATACACTTTGTACATCACTTGAAAAGCCTATTTTTCTTTTGTGAACATCTTTGATGGATACTTTTCCCTTTTTTATTTTGCCCCATAGTTTCTTTGACTGATGGAGTTTGATAGGGATGATCTTTCTTTGTATTCTTTGGTATCCATGTGTATTTAATTTGTCCATTATGCTTCTCAGCTTCTTCTTCTTTGATAATGTTCTTTGTACATTGATTCAAATCTTTCTTTCGAAGTTGATCTCAATTCATGGGTGGGGTGATGGGTGGAAGAAGATTCATGATGTGACTGGTTGTAGTATTGGCATCAGTTTCATCATAAGGATTCTTTGTTCTCCCTATGTTGACGTTTACTTGAGATGAAGTTTCCCCCAGTATTGTGGAAGTAGTACCTTCATGCTTTGATTCTACTTGTTTTGAGAATTCCTGTTTAGAGTGCATTCTCTGATAAATGACCACCATAGGTGACATTTCAATTTGATGCTCTACTAACTCTGAATTATACTATTCTGTCTAACTTGTTTCCTTGAATGGATAATGTTGGATATCTTTATTTATGATGTCCTCAGTTTGAATTTGGGATATATCTGATATTGATGTTGACAACTTTGTTTGAATGTAGGAATCAATAACCTACTCTTTTTGTGTCATAATGTCAGGAGTAAAAGAATCCTTTTCTGAATGAAGATCATCTACGTGTCCATCCACAAAAAGAATCTCATGGGTAGATGGAGGAGTATGTGCTGCATGGATATGATCATTTTGCATAGATAGGAGAGTGTCCATTAGATTATTGTAGTATCTTGAAGATACTAATTCTTGATCTTGAATGATTTCGGAGTTTCTTTCGACATGCTTTGGATCAAGTTCTTGAAATGGGTCAGTTTCAAAGGATGGATTTCTTACAAAGGGTTCTTGGATGTTGTCATTAGTCATGGTAAGTGGTTCAATATCCTCCAGTGTCGAATTCAAGGTTCCTTCAGTATTTGTAACCATGAGGTTGAAGGATGTCAATATGTCTTGGAAAGGACCATTGCTAGACTTTGGTGAAAGATGTTGATCATGCTTTGGCATAGATTCTTGAGATATGTCCTCTAACTCATAAGGCGATGTAGAGACATTTTCAATATGATCGTTGGTCGATGGATTGTAGATTATGTCAATGGATTGTAGATTATGTCAATGGGATCAAATAATTCTAACACTCCTTGAAATAGATCACTAAAAAGTGGCTCTTGATGTATGGTGAGTTGATCATCGAATGGGGTGGAAATATCTTTAAGGTGCTCATCGATGGAGAGATCTTGATCGTTGTTTTCAATAACTGTGGTGAAGGGATTTCCAATGTTTTCAACCATAAGGTCAAATGATGTTGACATATCTTAGATTGGATCATTGTTGGTTGGTAGATTTTGATCATGATTGAAAAGTGACTCTTGATGTATGTTGATTTGATCTTCGAATGAGGTAGAAACATCTTCCATGTGTTTGTTGTTGGATAGATCTTGATCATTGCTTTCAGCAATTGTGGTGGGGAGATTGTCAATGCTATCACCAATGGTTGGTTTTTCATCATTATCCCCAATAGTTATCATGTTTTCATGTTTGTGCTTGTGTTTGTTGGCTAGCTTGAGAGGCTTGGGTAGCTTGAGAGGCTTGTTGCACTTGTTGAGCTTGTGTCACTTGTTGCGTGGCTAAATATTGTTGGATGGCCTTTTGGTAGGCCTGGTGAGCTTTTAGCGCAATGTTATATTGTCTTGTTGTGTTTGGTTTTGGTGGTATTCGTGGTGGATTTGGAATTGTGCCGGATGTAGTGACAAGTGCTTGAGATACACTTGGAGTGATCGTGAGGGTTTGAGATATGATAGGTGTGATAGGGGTGGTTGGAGTGATCGAGGTGATGGGAATGGTCAGAATGACTAAGGTGATAGATCCTTGGGAGACCATATTTTGATTTGTCAGGATTGATGTTGTCATTTGATTAGATACCATCTGTTGGTGCGATGTCAATGGTATATTCAAAGGATTTGATGTGATGGCTTGATTGGTGTTAGGTGGATTGATTTGGATGGAGTGATTAGTGCTAGGTAAATGGGGAAGCCCTAAACCAAGGAATGATGTTGATATGGTTAATGGTGGTGGAGATGTCTCTTGGCGCAATGACTCAACTATTTTGGTAAGTGTAGCAATTTGATCTCACCAAATTTGATCTTGATTTCGATCTTGACTCCCTTGATATAGTTGGTTTGGTTTTTGTTCAAGTAGATTTTGGATGTATACTTGTGGTTTTTTAATGGGATCATGGACAAATTGATTTTGGACAATGTTCTGATTTGGGATGATGTTCAGATTTGGCATGATAGGTTGAATTTGAACATTGTTGATGTTGGGAATCACATTGCCTTGATTTAGGTAACTCTAATTTTGCATGGTGTTACCTTGACTTGGATTAATACATGGAGTTGTTAACATCTTCTTTGGACTTTGAACATTTGTATGATTCACAAACATATTTATCCCAAATTTTTATGGATTCATGTTTGGTAAAGTTGTACTTGGTACATTTACATTTGGCATGTTGGGATTTGATGAGATGACATTGTTCGTTTGAAGGCTCATGAATTGATTGTTCAATTGATAGATTTGTAGTTTTGGATTTAGATCTACCATCGGGAAAGGTGTTCCAATCTTTTGACTAGGTATACTCACATTTGTACTATTGATGTTTGTAGGAGAGAACAATCCCATGTATGGATTGTATAAATGTGAATGTTGATAATCAATCGACATTGTAAGGCTTTGATAGTTTGGTTGACTTCGATTACTCAGGATGTATGGATCAAGTTTATATTCCATGTTCCTCTTGTGTTTTGACCTTATTATAAAAGTGACCTCTAAGGTGTATAGGACCAATGATGAGATGAAGGATGAAAGGGGTGAATGATATGGATGTTGAACATTTAGGGACTTTGTATCAATGCTAGACTTAGGACTTGATTTTGATTGTTTGATTTGGATAATGAACTTGTAAACCCTAAGATGTTAGATGTTATCTTAGGATGAACTTGTTCAAAGTATTGCTAATTCAATTAAATGTATGAGAAAGGATGCATTCCCATACACCTAACTAAACAAGGTGATTTTGATTTTGATGATTTACCCAAGTCTAGAATGATATTTCCAAAGCTCTAAAGTTGTTTATGGGATGGGATGATAAATGTTTGAAATGGATGAAGTGTTTCATTTGATCCTAAATGAACCTAAGGACTTTGTTTACTAGACCAAGATTGTGAAGAACATTCCTTTCTCTAAGAGTAATTTAAAATCAAAAGACCAATGTTTGCATAAAAACCATATGACCAAAAGATGCCAAGCACATGTGTGGGGTCCAATTGATTCAATCTTTGCTTAATGGATTCTTTTACCACAAAAACACTCTTGATTATATTTTGAATCTAGATGTCTAATGTCTCAACTTTCCCCTTATCCCGCAAAGTGTATTATACGGAAACCAAGGAAATTTGAGGCAAGAGTTACCTATTGTTGACCTTAGTGGGAGCAAATTGAGATGAAATCCAAATTCTTAGAAGCCTCTAAGGATAAAATCCCCAGGGAAAGCAATAGCATGTGAATTCGTTCAAGGATATTTGCTTCTCCTAAAGGGTTTGAGATTTTGATGCTCATGTTGAATGTTGGTTTTCCAATGTTTTCGATCAAAGCACTGTGTTTTCAAACTAACTCACAAGCAATATAACATCCTAGCTCAATTGGTACATTTTTCTTGGTGGGTTGCCTCATTCCCTTCATAGTAGAAGAGATTATTTTACATGCAACCAAGGAAAAAATATAAAGGTATGTTAAGAATGAAGTCTTAACCTCTATATTTTAACCAAGATCGGACATGGCAAGTAACTTCTTGGAATCTAAGTTCCAATGCACCACTTCAATAAACTCATTGGATGGACTAGATGGATACTACAAACAAGGGTTTTAGTTCATACTTTCCATTCGTGGAGATTGAACCATACGACGAGAGTCCCTTTTCAGATCCATGTCGTCGGAGCCAACCACGTGATATTGGAATTTAATCCAATACCCACATTTATATCCTGGTTGGAAATACTCTTGGCTTTAGAGTGTTAATGGTTGATTCGCTCCCTTGGGTGAGTACTTTTTCCCCAAGGTAGGCCCTCTAAGATAGACAAAAGCGAGTAAACATATTCATACTTTGATCAACCTTCGTTTAGAAACAAAGGGAGAACACATGCAATAAGTTTACTCACATGCGCAATGTGTTTTGTTCAATTTTTAAATCCAAACTAAAGTGTGAAGGAAATCTTTTATGCAACTTAATGTCATCAAAAAGAATTTTGATTCTCAAGGTCATTGTGAAGTGTGAGAGAAGTGCATATGACTTTTTAGATGAGATTATTTTGCATAAAAGATTACAAAACATAAAAGACACATGTTCCTTTTAAATCCCACAAAGCAATAATGACTTCGTTTTAAGCACCAAAGGAAATGTGATAATTTGCTTTGTTCAATTTTAGCTTCAAGATGCAAATTTTAGTGAGTTTCTAACATTCAATTTTAATCCAACTTTGAAAAGAAACAATGATCTAGTTGGCTTAAAACAGAAAATTAAAGCAGTAAATGGATGCTCCAAGCATTTAAAAATGCTTTGTGAATCTAGAGTTTCAATGTCTGCTTTCCTTCAACTCTACTCTTGCTTGCTTTCGCTCAATTCCAATGCTCTATTCCAATGTCAACCTTAACCTACAAAAGTAAAATCACAACTATGTTTAAGATCAAGAATACACCATTATTTTCACAAAGATAAATTACATTTGTCATGCAAAGTTTTGTAAAATAAATAATGGTTACAATATTAAAAAAAATCATATTCTAAGCAATTCCAAGTTGGAAGTTCCAATCAATATTCAAATATTCAATACCAACCAATAGCTATTCATTAATTGACTCCACAAAGAGTGATTAATTGATTATGAAAAGAGTGATATGCATTAATTGATCTCCAACAAAGATTTTCTAGAGATATTAATTGATTCTACAAACAATGATTAGGTATGCATGGAGTTATTTTGATCAACTGGCTGAAGAATTACATGATCATTAAGGACAAAATAATGAGCTTAAGCATTCACAATAAAGATTTATAGTGTCAACAAAGATCTTTTAAATGCAGTCACAAGAAATATTGGAATTGGAGCATTGAAATGATTTATAGATGTTGATACTAAGCTAAAGGTGTAGCTTCCTATTTAATGCAACAATTGATATTAAATAGAAGCAAAGACAAGTTCCAATTCGAAGGTCTGTAAAATCCTGATATCAAACTTGTCAACAGATTTGGATACTAAATGCTTCTGTCAGAAATATCTACTCGAAATTATTGTCTGATCATGAATGTCAGTCAGCACTCACAATGATTCCAAATCTCTACTAAAATAATCATGACTCCAAATTGCAAAAATCATAATATACATTGCACAAAGAAACATGTTAAGCATTAAAAAGTAAATGACATTAAATATATCACAGCTACCCTAGGACCAAAAGTAAAAGTTCTGCAATTTCCCCTTTTGAATGACTCCATTGTAAAATAGTAATTGTATCTCTTCATTGGATCACAAAAGGTATAATTAAACAATGACTTGACAACATTCATGGATGGGTGATAGATGATAGTAACTGTGTATTAACCATGCATTAACTCACATGCAGAAAGTTGTTGCCCGAAAGATTTCCCCTGTTGCTTTCAAACTTTCAAGGTATAGCATTAAATCGTGCCTTCTTCCCTTGTGGATGAGCTCAATGTGAGAGTATGAGACGTTAATTGACAACATGTGAACAAGGTCTCTTTCGCACCCACAATACACTGAAATAGTTCTCATAGCATGTCTCATAAATGATTCGCACCACACAGAAAATTCACTAAAGATATAAAAGGAACTGCCAATGAAAAATTAATACATGAAGTCGACCAAAGACCATACGCTGCCCACAAATATCAATAACTGAAACTGACACAGGCAAAAGAATGAGCTGCCTCAAAAGGAATTACACTAAATGCAAGAACAATTTTGAAAAGGCATAATCTTTCAAACAAATGACATTAGCTAGCGTAAAACTGAATTCCACAGTCTTTGAGCAGCATCCTCCTAGCCTATGTTTTTGAAATAATGCATTTCGCTCTTCTCTGGAATATCCCACAAGGAATGTTTTGAGTTCTTTGAAGTGAGTGAATGATGTGCCCTTATCTCATAGTTGACAAAGCAACTCTTGTGATTTCATTGGCATGGCAACAACAGACACCCATGCCTATGCAGAAAGCATAGAGAGGGCACGCAAACTTCTTGAAAGAATTCCTAAAGGAGATTATTTCATGCACAACAAGGATTTGATGAAAAGGATTTAAGAAATTTCAAGCAAATGCAACGATAGGTGTAATGCCAAATTTTACAACCTTTATCAATGTTCTCACCTGCATTAATAGATATGAGTTAATGTGCCCCTGTTGTAGCCAATGTCAAAAAGTAAAGCATAGTAGACCACTCATAAATCACATTCAATGAAGTGTAATAGACAAGGCATGAGCTCCCTTTTGACAGAATTCCTAAAGAAATGAGATAAGGCACGTGAACTCAGATATTGTAATAATTGTGAGATATGCTTGAAATGGATTTATTGAAGAGGCTTTAGAACTCTCAAGCAAAAGAGATCGGCGGGCGTAGATCCTGCAACCTTTTCTCACAGCCACTCTTAGGGATCCATCCACACTAAAAGGAGCAATGCCCGCAACTTCACCAAAAATTGTCCTCTATGAGATAATCTCATCCCTCAGAAGTTGTGTCTTTCGGTGTTGCCACGATAGGTGTCTTGACCGGTGTTGAATGCCTTCTCTATCTACCATTGGCTTGACTTTATGACCATGTATTAAAAGAATTAGGTGAGAACAAACACATCATATCACTATGCCATACGCAATTGCATAAAAGGAAATTGTTGAAACCACTTTTGAAACAAACTTAGGTAAGTTTAGTTATGGTTTCCACTATAATGGCATGAACAAGTTTGTATATGTGAATTAAATGCTACCTCTATCTATTGATTGCATTTTAATTGACAATGATTCTATTAAATGTAGGCCTCTTAAGTGGGATTTCTCATCATTGACTGTGGCAGGAAATAAATTTTAGCAGATAAAATCAACAAATAAATTTCCCATGGCCTCTTAGCAAGTTTTGTTGTGAACTATCTATAACTCCAAACATGCCTCCTCTTGTGAAAACATGGTTTTATAATGGCAGTTATAGTGGACTACTATCATTTAAAATGCTAGATAAAGCTTCCAACAATGATTAAATGAAATATGTTCTCTACAATAAAAGTAACTTCCCAAATCATATTTCAACACAAGAAATCCCACCACGCAACAATACATTAAGGATTTTTAATCACTAATGTAAATCGGAGATCGAAGTTATCTCAATCATCAATTATTCTTCCAATCAACAATAGGAATAAGGACACAATAGTCCTGTGTTTAGCGAAAAAAAAAAGAACAAGAAGTTAATTCCATGCTATTTGTGTTTTCCTAGTGTATTGATGGAGGCTAAAGTTTTGCACATAAATTAATGCAATATTTAAAACACATTCAGTCAAAAAAAAAAAAGAGCATAGACGTCTTGTCTTTAGACATTAAGAAGCGGCCTGCACAAAGACATTAATGCATATCTATACTTGGGTTTTATGTTCATTGAGACATGCCCATGGTTTAGCTTTACACAGCCCTAGGTTTGCTATTGGTCCAGAAGAGACTCCAGTGAGTGCAGGGGAACAAAGATTATCCAAGCAAAGATCATACGCCACTAAGAAGTAGCCATGGACCACTTAAAAAAGAAGCAAATGAGGGTGTTTAAAAAACTTTTGAGCTACTACAAATTAGCAGGCGTAATTTTGACAAAGACAACAATTAAATTATTCCATCATAACAAAAGAAGTTTTGAATACCCGGTGAAAATAATATAACTTTTTGTTTTTGTTAAAGCTAGTCTGTGGACTATTTTACAAACACCAAGAAAACAAACTAAAAGTGGACGTGCCGAAGTGGTTATCAGGCATGATTAGAAATCATGTGGGCTCTGCTCATGCAGGTTCGAATCTTGTCATCCACGTTGAATAGAAAATGCATGCCCATCCCTCCTTCTAGCGCCATTAGGTGGATGCTAAATATGCAAATGGCTAATATTCTAACATATATCATTAGCAACAAAGCAAATATTCACATCCATATGAGATAATTCAACATGTTTTAAAATGAAAACAAATAACAAGATGACTAAAGCAAAAGCACATAAAAACATGATGTCAACTCTATCTCATATTGGATTGGTGCTTCTGTGGAAAGAATCCCTTTCCCAATCCTTGTTAAGCTCCATGATATGAAAACACTATGAAGATGGAGTGGACAAAATCAGTTCTCAATTGAAGAGAGTGACTTTGCATAAACTTTGTGGATGATTTGATGAAGAATAAGCCTTCTATAAATAGAATCTTAAATGCTAAGAGTGCTCAAAATAGAGCAATATGGGATAAAGATTTGACCAATGAGATGAAGCCACTTGTCAACTTGTGATAGGTTGAAGAATGAGCACATTTCGGTCAATGTTCCAAAGAGGGGGAGATTCAAATTTGAATTTTAGAGTTAAATGGTGAGTTTGACCTTGTGCAAGAGACATGTAAGAGACATCTAAGGCCTCATAAATGCTTTGTTGGATGTACATGTCCACTTGTTTTTGAATTCAAACTTGAGGGAATATTCCTCAAAGATGCCATGTTGATGGAAAATGCTGATTTTATAAATGAATTAAAATGATTTATTGGTGCAAGTGGAAAAAGCTAGAGGATGTGATGGGTAGTTAGATTAGATTAATCAGGATTAGCTTAGTTAAGATGATGTTAGATGCTTTGACCCATTTGACTTAGATTTAGGGATTTAAATCAAATCAAAGGGAGATGAAAGGTGATAAATATTTAGTTAAATAAATATTTGATTTATTTAGCTAAGGCGGATAATGATAGAATCAAATTAAATAAAGTTGATTTATTTAATTTAAATGGACGATCCTTAGAGATTAAATCAATTAAACTTGGTTTATTTAATTGATGAGCGAATATGAACTAATTAAATGCATGATGTCAATTTCATGCATCTACAATGCCAATCATGCATTTTCATCCCTGGCCGAAATTCACCTTTCTTTGTTATGATATTGTTTATGTTTGCAGCAAATCCTATGGGAAATAAAAAAATTTGTATGACTTCTTTTATAGCATTGCTTTGCTGCTCCGTTAATAACCAAGGAGGGGCGCTTATATTAATTTGGTCTCCATCGCTATTTAATTGAATAACATTTTTCATTGGATTATTGGCTTCCTAAATGTCACTACAAATTTTGACATTTTTTTTCTTTGTCGTGCCTTCCATCCAATATTTTCCATAACGTTTCTGTTATATTCTTTTTGATATGCATTGTATCAAGCAAATGCACAATTTGTAGTTGCTCATAGTAGGGAAACCTACTAAATTGTTTGGGATAACTTTTCATTCCCTGTGGAAGCCAACCATTAATGCCTTGACGACCTTCATGAAGCATATAAGTTAAAAAAAATTAACAATGACAATCATTGTCAATTACAACATGAGCAAAGAAAACATAATATAAAAATATAAAATCCAAACATATCATAAATGATAGATAAACAATTTGATATGGTGTATAACCTTGACGATTAATTCTATTATATTCTAACTTCCATAGGTGAGGTGTCATTCTTCGTGGTTTTGATATAGTCTCTTCTTTCCCATTGAAAAGATATTTTTCAATAGCTCGATACTTATGATTTCTATGGAGGAAGTGCCTATACTCAACAAACACCTGCTTTCCTAAACTTGTTGAACGACAAGATTTCATCTTTGAACCACAAATTGGACATGCAAATTTTCCCTTTGTTTGAAGACCTGCAAGATCATTTATAATTGGATTAAATATGTAAATTTTTATAATTATATATAATGAATAGATTATTTAAAAAACATGCATGATATCTACTTCATAAAATTAAATATCGTTAAAGTGCAATCGAATGTTATAACATACCACAAAAATGTGTTATCCCTGGGGCATCATGAATTGTCCATACAAGCATTCCATGGAATTGAAATTGTCTTTGTCCTATTGGTCTAGAGACGTCATACATAGTGACGCCATTCCATAACTTTAGTAACTCATCGATAAGAGGCTCAATATATACATTTATATCTTTAACTTGGTACTTACCTATTTGAATGAACATAAATATTACATAATTATTATAACCATTTTACTGCAATATATATAAATTAATGTACATGACTATTAAATGAAAAAAATATAAGTCATTATGCAACAAATAAGACAAATGAGATGCTACTATGTTAAAAAAAATTGATGTAAACAAATACCTAGAACAATCATTTCCAACATTATGTGCTCCCTCTTTATTGACATTCATGGAGGAATGTTATTGTTGATAACAAAAATAGGTCACACCAAGATAGGCCATACCGAGTGAATAGATCTCAGCTCTCCAAATGGATTGACACAGTCCGCTGCCAATGAAAGCCTGAGATTACGAGGTTCTTTTTTAAGGTGTGGCCATTTTTCCTCCATGTCCTTAAATGAAAAATCATCTGTAGGAATTTGAAGAATGTCATGTCCACTTCTATTCCATGCATGGTAATCCATAAATTGTGCTAATCTTTCACACCTAAATAATTGTTACATACGTGGAATAATGAGAATGTAACGAAGAACCTTGTGAGGCACCTTTTTTGTTAGTTGATCTATTTGATATCTACTGATATGACATTCTGAGCATTCTGTTGCAAATTCATGTTGTTTATGATATATAATATGATCATTGGACATGCATCTATTGCTTGATACTCCATTCCAATATCTTTCATAATGGCAGATAAATCTCGGTATGAGCGAGGTAAAATATTTGATGGTGGTAACAAAAATTCACCAATCAATCTACAACAAAAACTAATTTGTTAATATAAAGAATATTAATGGCACATATTTCATCCTTTATTTACTAATGATGAACTAACAACAATTAAAATAGATGAAAAAAGATGACATATATGACATACCTTAACATCCGTGACATTGCTATGTTGGATAAACCATTCATAACCTTCAAGTTCACCATCAACAATACATCAAAGTGGAGAATTGTTTCAGAGCCTTCATAAAGGGGCTCGCATTCCTTCTCAAATATAAGTAAATTATGAACATTATCAAGGTTATCTCGATCATCATGATCAGCCGCGCCACTAAATGTGTCATGGATCAATGTATTTGTACCATCATCTTCAACTGTGTTTTCTAGCACATGATCATCTTCTTCCATAGGATCATTAACTTCATCTTCGATATTCACAGCTCCATGTTCCTCCACTTGCAAAACCACATTCTTTGAGGCGTGATAATCCATATCTTGTGCCCTAGGGTGCCCCACCTTTATAATAATGATCGACACAAATAAACCATGATCATGATCAAGTATTTTTTATATATATAGAAATGTTAAAATGATATAAACATTTACAAATTCAATCAATATAAAGACATATAATGAACAACTTACCAATGGACGATAATCATGCCCCCCTTCAATGTGACCATGCTTCCTACAATGTTTCTTAGTTGTTGTGATTAAAAGTCTTCTTGTCTTTAAGCCCTTGCAATTATTGCAAGGATAATAACATTTCCCATCACCTTTTCTTTTCAATCTAGCCCACATTCTAGCAATTGCCTGTTCATTTTGCTCTGCACTAATATTATCTGACATGATTTTTTTCTTTACCAAGCTTGAATATTTAGATCTTAAAAAAGTATTAAACTCAAACTCTAGTAATTTTTAATCATAAATAGGTAACAAAATCTAATAATTCTGATATTTTGCACCAAAAAAATTCGGCATGCAACCACCCCTGCAAAAGAGAAGATAGTTTGAAGTTAATGAACCCAAAAAACACTTTAAAATGCTAATTCCATAACTTATTAAATTCTAATTTTACTATGATTTCCAACCGTTAGACTCGTAAAATCAAAATATTGAACTTGCACAACAAAATTTGGAAATGAAATTTTCAAAGTGCACAAGTCTAAAAATGAAATCTAATGAGATGTTGCTTTAAAATATGATTTTCAAACCTGGAAGTACAAATCTGAATTCACAAATGAATTCTGGAAAAAGACAATGACTACCCTCAACTTGGCGATATCTTCTTGAATTTTTTTTTATTTTTCCCACGAAAATTGTCCTTAGTTCTCCACAAACTGTCACAAGTAGAGCAAATTCACAAGTAGAGAAAATTTGCAAGTATAGCAAAACACTGTCACAATAAATAGGCAAAATCACTTTTATTTATGTTGGCCATAATTTGATTTTTTTCTGATTTTCCATGTTCATCGAAATTTCAATGAACGTTGGGGATAAAATTTTGAAATTTTGAAAATTACACATTAAATATCACAAGTACCCGACAATACATCAAATTATACATCTTTCGTCAAAAAATTTTGTCAGATTTTGCAGTCAAATGAGCTAGTGTCATATTGATGAGATGTGACTTTACTGTGACATGATTATGAGCAAGCTTTCCTTGTAAAGTCTCAGGTTCTCTGATGAAGAACAACTATGCTTATGGTTTGAAATTTCCTTTGATCATCTCTCATGAGTTATTTCTGATATATCTTGGTAGAGTCCTCAAGAAATAAGGATATGTATCTTTAGCATAAGCATATTCACCTCTTCAATAATGATATTCACATGTGAGTACCTGAGTAACAGGACTAGAGAGGTGAATATGCTTATGATAAGATGAATATTTTCATATCTTGATTTCTATCAGAATATGTAGAAATGACTTAAGATAAGGCACTAAGATAAATAACAGTTCAATCCATCAAAACATATGAGGGCAGCATGCTAGGCTCAACCCTTGCAGGAGCCATATTTCATTCCACATGTTGTAATCAGATGAATTAAAGAAACAACATTATTTTTCCTATACCTACACAAGAAGCAAACATGTTAGATAAAAACTGAGCATATGGTGGATGTGTTTGATAACTCTTGCTTCCTTGGACATTTTATGATATGCAAACTGTTTTAATGCAAATGAAGGTCAAGTTATATGTTTTCAGATGTTTGTGCATATACTGATTTGTGATCCTTCATTGCTCTAAAAAAACTCTCTCTCTCTCAAATGCAAGTAATTAGGAGCAACAACTGGATGCAAGATAAGCGGGAGGACCAAAGATGACAAAAGACAACTCAATCAGGACTTGTCATTCAGGCAATGATGAGTCATTTTTCCTTATATGTGCATTTCTTTATCTGCTAATGTATAGTTTTTCCTTTTTTGCATTGAAATAGTTAGTCTCACGGCTTGTGTGAGACATTATCCATTTGCATTATCGATAAAGATTACTTTTCTTGCAAAGATTTTGTACTTTCCCATATATATATGTATCTACATAAATGCAATCTAGTGATGTAATCTTCTAATTTTATTTATGCACATAAATGTAATATAGCAGAAATAAAATGTAACTTATTCTTTGTTTGAAAATCACAACTCTACCTAATTGAGCTATTAGTGAAAATAGGTAACATTTTTTAGCAAAATTTGCTATATGTTTTCTTGCTAAACATCAAATGAATTGCCTAGGCTTATCCATTGGGCATAGAGTCACTCAGAAACGTGACAAAAATTGGAAACAATCCTCAAAACAATACTATAACTCAGTAGATTAGTGCAAAATACCTTGAGAACTTATTGAAACACTAAAACTTCAGGATGAAAACTACTTAATTGTTCTGAACAACACTTAGGGAAATTTAAAACTTGCACCCAAACTATGGTGCAACAACACTTATTGAAAACAAAACTCTTAATATAGCAAATACTATGTATATCAAACCTCAAAACAACATTTGAGGTGTATCCCATTGACTAGGATAGGAATAATTTCTCCATCCATCTTTGATAACTAGAATGCATTGTGCTCCTTGCATTCTATAATAACAAATGAGCCACTCCAAAAGTTATCAAACTTAGTGTACTTTCCTGGCCTGCTTTTCAACTCATCCCATTTGAGTACAACATCACCTTCTCTAAATACTCTGGGAGTTGCTTTCTTACAAAAGACTCTTTTTGTTTGGAGTTGATGATACTCCAAGGTCTTCATTGCTTTATTTCTTGTCTCTTCTAGCTCCATGAGCTTACCATACCTAACTTACATTGGGTCTTGCTCCTCAAACATCTCCAATTGATGCATAATATCAAGGGCTAGCAGCTCTATAGATAAAGGAAATCTTGCCTCTTTACCATAAACTAGTACATATGGAGAGTTCCTAATGGACCTTTTGGGAGTTGTTCAATCTTCCCATAAGGCAGATTTCATCTTGGAGTGCCAAGTTCTCTGATTATCCTCCATGATCCTTTTGATGATTCTTATCAAGTTCTTATTTGTTGATTCAACCAAACCATTACCTTGTGGGTGATAGTTTGATGATGTATTCAAATGAATTTCATTCCTGACAGCCCAATCACTCACTATGATTCCAACAAATGCTAAAGCATTATCTAAAACAATTGACTTAGGTACTCTAAACCTGGTTACTAAATGATCATATAAGTTTAAAACAACACTTTCATTGACTTCTTTTAAAGCCACTACTTTAGTCCACCTTGTGAAATAATCAATTGCAGTGAGTACCCACCTATGACCTGCACTAGAAGGTGGATTTACATGTCCTATAAAATCAATGCCCTATTTCATGAAGGGTTGTTCCACCTAAATTGGTTGTAAAGGTAAAGCTGATAGCCTCTCTTTTCTTGCAAAAGTTGTACATTTTACACATTTTCTTTCCCAAGAGTGGGAATCCTTAAACAAGCTTGGCCAATAGTAGCCAACTCTTAGTATCTTCCATGCAGTAGTTCTTGGGAAAAAGTGACTCCTTGCAGTTCCATCATGGAACTCATGAAGCACTTTATCTACCTAATCATGATCAATGCATCTTAATAGTACACCATTAAGGTCTTTTCTGAAAAGAACATTGTCAACCAGCACATAAGGAATAGACTACAATCTAAAATATCTTCTCTTAGCCTTGTCTAAACCTGGTGGATACTCACCATTTTGCAAAAAATGAGTCATGTCACGTACCCAGCTTGCACCCAATGCAAATGCAACATTATGAGACTGATCATTAGTGACTAAAATAGTCTCTTCTTCTATTTTTTTCCCCATTTGAAACCCTCTAGCTAGCTACTCACACAACCCTTTTCCCCTTACAAGCTTATTCAACTTAATGTATATATCATACTCCATAACTTTTGTGATCCATCCAACCCTCTTTTCATTCAGGTCTCTGCTTAACATAAACTCCTTCACACTAGGGTGAGCAACCATTAGATGTATCTTACTGTTAGAAATTAAAGGCTTAAATTTTTTTAGACTTCTGATAACAACTAGAACATGTTTCTCCACAAAGGTATACCTTTGTTCATAATTTTCTAAACCTTGACTGAAAAATGTAATGGGTTGTTCTAGGTCATCATTATTCTACTATACCAGCATTGCAGAAATAGAATCTATGCTACCAAAATCATATAGAATAAATTCCTTTGAAAATTTTGGATTTACCAGTGTAGGAGCAATTATCAAAGCCTCCTTAATAGCTTCAAAACTACGCTTGGCCTCCCTGGTCCAGCTGAAACTTGTATTTTTTCTAAACATAGCAGTTAATGGTCTCAAAATATTTTCAACATCTAGAATAAACCTTCTCAGAAAATTAATTCTTGATAAGTGGACCATTCGATATCATGAGAGATGGGTTCTTGTTGAACCACTACTCATGAAACATGGGTCAATGAGTTTGACTTGAAACTACACGGTTGAATCCTGATAGCAATAAATTAATTCTTCCCAAGAAACTCTGTAGCCCTTTCTTATGATTGGGTAAAGGCGGCTCTAAAATGGATTTCACTCTCTTAGAATCAATGGTGATCCCCTATTTTGACACTATGTGTCCTATAAGCTTACCTTCATGAACAAAAAAAATACACTTTTTTGGATTGATGGATATACCAAACTCCCTACACCTCTCAAACACTTGTCTTAGATGGGAAAAATGATCCTCTACATTTTTAGAAAAAACTGTTATTTCATCCAAATATATAAGCACCAATTTATGAATCAGCCCCTAAAAGCCATATCCATGGCCCTCTAGAAGGTGGCACCAACATTAGATAAACCAAATGGCATTATTTTATAGGCCATTGTGCCCCACTTTGTAGTAAAAGAAGTCTTGTATTGGTCCTCTTCTTTGACCAATACCTGGTTATAACCAGAATAACCATCAAGTAAGGAAAATCTCTTTGAACTAGCAACTAGTTGAAGGATTTGTTCCATAGAGGGTAACGGGTAATGATATTTCACTGAGGCTCTATTAAGGTCTCTAAAGTATACATAAAACTTAATTTCTCCATTTTTCTTCCTAACCAGTACAAGGTTAGATACCCACAAGGTATGCTTGATTGGGAAAATAATATATCCCTCAATTAGCTTGGTCAACTCTTTGATCATAAGAGGCTCAAGTTTGGGATTTAAAGGCATCTATTTTTGCCTAATAGGCTTTGTATTTGGATCTAATTCTATGGTATGCTGGGAAATATGGGGATCAAACCCCTTCAAATATTAGTATTCCCATGCAAAAAAATCTTGAAATTCTTGACAAACAGCAACAAAAGCTTGCCTATCTGCTTGTGAACAATTTTTTCCAATTTTAAGGAGCGTACCTTTAAAAATCTCTAGCTCTTGATAATGTTCCTCTTTGACTTGCATGCTGGTTTTTCTCTTTTTGAGCTGATCATTAGTGCTAAAGATGGATTCTAAGATAACTAGATCCCTGGGTAGCTTGTTGGTTCTCAACTGAATGATTTGATCTTCATATTGATGGTTAAGTTTATCTTGATTTACCACTGAAAACTCATCTTCTTCAAGCAGAAATCTCAACACCTACTCATCACTCTCGAACAATTTCCAATGAATGTTATTATCAGGAATAGAAGGCCTTGCAACAACCTTAACATATTGCTCCACTTTTCCCTTTTTAATATTATTAGGTATATCAATCTGAGCACCTATTGCAGCTAATCTATCTGTGTGCTTATTCTGATTCCTAGGAATTGAAATTAGATTAAAAGCATCAAATTATTCTATCATATCACATGCCAAATGCTTGTAAGACTTCAAAGCATCATTTTTAGTCACGTTCAAGGCTCTTACCTGATTGACTATCAATTCACTGTCTCTAAATACGTATAGGCAGCTTATCCCCCTTTTCCTTTCCCATTCCAAGCCCTGAATCATACCTTCATATTTGATAGTATTGTTAGAACAAGAAAAAGAAAATATGAAAGAAAAAAAATACTTGTCACTTTGTGGGGACACAAGCATTACACCCCCACCAGCTCCATTTTTTCTTCTAGATCCAAACTTCATCTTGTTTTCCTAGCTGTTGTTCTACCTTATTTTCAAGGTTTGGATTCATTGTTTCAGGTTCATGTAAGACATATACCCCCAAACCAGCTTCCTAAATATAATAATTTGGATTATCTTCAACATTTTTTGCTTCCCATTCATTTAAAAGAATGTATGGTACACTTTCAGCCTACAATACTTGAGCAACAACAAGCTCTCTATCCTTAAGAACAACACAATTTGCATTAACAACACTTGGTATATAGGGTTCAATGTGATCCTTGGAAAGTGACTCAGATTTTATTGTCACTTTTGTCCCATATCTAGTCCTAAACGGCATGTGGGACCAATTTGAGGACAAATAACCCCCCTATCCTGGTAATGAAATCTCTTGACAAGCATAATGCAAAATAGGCTAGCAAGTCAATGACGAATATGTCTTGGGGAATGGAAAATTTTGGACAAGCATGAAGTGTAAGGCTTAAGTCCTTAATGACACCTATTTTATTAACAGATGACCCATCTAGTTGGACCACTCCTTTCTCAAGGGGTTGATATTTCAGCTCTAACTTGTCAGCAATTTGTTTGGGCATCACAAAATTGCTTGCCCCACTATCTACCATAAAATTTTGGACTAGGTTATCCCCTATGATCAAATTCACATAAAATGGAGGGGGTTTGACATCTTTAGTTGATTGCTTATTGTTGTCCTGAGGTGTATTTGTGAACACAACTTTAACTTGACCTATTGGTGTATCATTTGAAGCATTTAAAGAGGACTGTAACAAATCCTTTTGGCCTGGGATGAATAAAGAATCCCACATAGATATTGATAAATTCATTTTCTTCCTACTTTCAACAATATTGTAAGGTGCAGTAGTATTTACCTTATGTTGAGTCCTCACAACAGCCAAATCAGCTTGCAAATGAGTTGATTGAGGGTCGCTCACAGTCTATTCTTTGGAAGTAGCTTGTGGATTTCTTTGTAATATGTGTGGCACTTGAGGTGTAGATGGACCAGCAACCTCTTTACCTTTGTACGTTGACTATTCAATCTCAAAATCCCTCTTTTTGGCTCTTGTGTTTGCTGCAACTAGAGAGTCATCCACATTCACACCACAAAATTCCTCTCCTTGCCAATTTAGGAGAGTTGTATCATCTGGAGGATGATTCTGTTTTTGTGGTAGCTCCTCATTGGGTAATATCTACACATTTGAAACATTCTGCACCATTAAATCTTGATTAATGACCCCATTTGAACATGTGGCTTGATTTTGGGGTTGATTGCATGGAAAACACCACTCATAGTTTGCTGCAAGGTTTTTCTGTACAGGAACAACATCCCTAGCTGCACTAATTGGGGCTGGATTGTATGGCTCAAAAGGAGTTGGGTTCAAATTCTATCTAACTCCTTGTTGATTTCTTTGAAATGGTTTCCTATTAGCCTGATAAGTCTAATTCTTCCCTTGGTTTTGTGGCTGATAAGGTTGTTTATTCTGAAACTGCTACTTCTTAAGGCTAACCAACTCATTACTAAATTTTTGAAGCAAATTTTTAATCTTCTATTGGTTGTTTTTGATCTCTTGTAACTCCTGAGAAGGGCGTGGGACAGTAGCTTCCTAGCTAACAATAGCTGGTAATGTTGGTACAACAGGTAATGGAGCAAAGGGCAATATTTGCAAAGGCATAGAAGGCTAGATTTCTAGGAAAATTGGCATTGGAGGTCTAGGAGCTATCTTACCACCTTGAAATAGACTATTTTCTGCTCTAATTACTATTTCATAAGCATATGGTAAAGTGACACCCCCCATAGATTGTATCATGACAGATATGTCACTATTCAAAGCCCTCAAATAATATAAAAATGCATATTCAAGAGAAGGTCTTACTATTTTAGGAATTTTGAACCATGTATTTTGAAAATGAAAGATAAAATTAGACATTTTCTCCTAAAAATCCCTCTTGATCATTGTAAGTTGTTCCACTAGAGATAAGTGATCAGACTTGTCTTCAAACTGTTTATGCAGTTTGTCTCCCAATTCATCCCATGTTGCTATAGAACTAACCTGTAAACCCCTAAACCATTGTAAATCTTTTCCTTTTAATGAAGCAACTAGTAGTCTAACAACCACATTCTCTTGAGTTACATGGTGAACTCCACACAAAGAGGCTACATCTTTGTTATGCTCAATAGGGGTTGTTTGATCCTCTCTTGTGAAAAAGGGTAAACTCTTCAAGGCAACCATTGGAATGTCATCATGTTGTGAAAGATTTAATGGACCACCTCCATTAAAAGGCACAAAAGGTTGATTTCTATCCATTTGGACAGCTTGAGGTGGATTGACCTGAGCTGGAATAATAGGGACAAAAAATGAGGATACCACAAGACTTGATGTTACTGCTGGTTTAAAACTTGGAGGTGTAGACTAAACTTTTTTGGATGAAATAGGAGTTTGTTTTATAGTCCTTCCACTCCTCATGGGTGGTGACAATTTTAAATACTCAAAAGGGGTAATACTACTTCTTATTTGTATTTGTTTCATATGCTATACTGCTTTGGATTTCACTAACCAACAAACTCCAAGTCACTAGACATGAAAATTAAACCTCTAAAAAGGTCAGAATTTTCACAAGTTGCACATCAAAACCAACAAAAATTAAAAATCTCAAGACTATCTTGATTCGACAATCCCACTGAGTGTGCCAAAACTGTTATCTATTGAATTTACACCCTGTTGAATTAGAAAATTCAACAATCCAGAGACAAACTTGGAATATCTCACAAAGTGTAAGCTCTGAAAACTAAGATCAACCTTCGGAGAAGGTTGGCTTCCTCTTGGTTCTCACCTAAATCTAACCTATTCTACTGCTTTGATAGGGAAAAAGGGAGAGGAATACATAAACTGAAAAGCTGAAAAGTGAAATTTTAAAAGGGTGATACACCAAATTGACTAGGACTATGAAAACTCAAATTTGCATACACTTCCAGTTACAGATGACAGAAACTAAATTTGCACAATCTATTACAGCATGCCTCTGCATAAATATTTCAAAAAGATGCCTCAATGCATTAACCTTTAAAAGGAAGATAACTTCACAATTAGAAAGCCACATGCATATTTAAGGCACAGTTTGCAACCTGCATAAACATACTTTTGTAGAAAAGGTATAGAATATGAGACAAAGTCACAAGGAAATAAATATACCTCACAAGTAACTCGATCAATCACTTGATAATACAAAATTCTGCAAGAATAAGAAGGAAAAAAAACTCATAATCAACGGTATGCAAGGCCTTTTCTGTATTTCATATTCCAAAAGAGTTACAAAGCATGCTCAAATCTGTGAAAGGACAACAAAAACCACTAACTCTAGAAAACTACATCACTAAGAATTGCATACAAATGAGTCAAAAAGATGACTATATCACCAATTCCCAAGTAGTTGCACCAAAATAGGAGCCAAAAACTACCTTGGGCTGAATTCCTCCAAAATGCCATGAATCTAGCAACATCTCCTCCAAAAAGACTCCAATAGGTTGGGAAAGTCAAGTTTGACCAATCCCATCATCTAGGCATGCAAAACCACCCTATATTCTCTCCATAACCACCAAAAAAGTGAGAAAAAACCCCCTATATGCCCTCTCCATGTTGGAAAAATACCTCTAACCTCCCTATATGCTTGCAAAAAGCATCAAAGTCTAACCAACTCGTTCAAAACATTTTGTATCAAAATAACACTTAACCAAGTGATTTATAATATATCACTTAATTAAATACTTTACATTTGAAAATGGATGCAAAATGAAAATACATATGTTCAACCAAGAAGGTTTAAATGCAAAAGAGAACTAAGTCCAATGGATTCCAAAGGGACTCCTAATCATCCTACAAGGGCACATGAAAGACTTACAAGGTATGAAAAAATTGCTAAGGCACAAAGGCCACGAGCATATAAGTCTTATTTGCAAAAATAAAATGAAAAAGGCAAAAATGCCTTAGTCACTCATCGACAAGAATTAGGGTTGAAAACCCTAAAAAGAATCCCAACCACACAATAGGCATTTCATTTTGTTTCATTTCACCATGAACTTTCTGGAAATGTGTTTCTTGGCCGCCATAGGGTTTCATGGAGATCTACAAAATCCTGAGAGTTTCCAAGGAGTAATCTGGAAAAAAATGAGGCTTACCCTCATATATTTCATGCCAAAAGTATGATACTAAGCTCAAGGTGAGGTTTGTACATGAAAACTCTACATTCTCATTTGCTTTTTGTGAAAATAATGCTGCTTTGGAGCTCCATTTATGTAAAAGTGATGAGGGTATTTTTTTTTCTCTGTATTTCATTCTACTTGTAATACTATGTATTAGCAACCAGCAATGACATAATCCCTTGCATTTTCCTTCATTTTTCTATGGATAATATGCTCATTTCGAGCTACAAAAGGTGAGAAAAAGATGAACATGTATAATTTTCTATGGATTCTCTTGGTCTCTGTATTCTCTACATATATTTGTCGTGGCCATTCATGCCACAGGCACTGGAGAAAAAGAAATAGAAACCCTCCTTTTCTACTTTCCAATGGTTGTGTTTCATTACATTTCATTGTATTGAGACTTGAGGGTTTGGAAACAAAGAACCTCAGAGGCCAAGGCTTAAATTTCTTGTGCTTTTTTCTAGAAATCCTCTATTGTTCAAACTTTTTGAAAAGAAAAATAATGGTGACTGTGTATTATTTTTTGTAGCTTTTCCTTCATTCCATGCATCTATTTTGAAGAAACTGTGACATTTTCTCCTGTGTTTGTTGCTTCATTTTTCTATTTTTGTCTTCATCTATTGGCCACCAAGGAGATCTCTTACTTGTAGGCCGAACTCCTTCATTTTCCTATACAGAGACCTGGTGATTTTGATGTTTATAGGGATTCTTTTATTTTCAATCCAGGTTTCCATTCTATAGTTTTTTGGTTCTCGAGCATTCTGGGTCTCCATAAATGAGGCTTTATTTTGTTTTCAAAACCCTAGCTCGAGGTTCTTCATACCTGTATTTTGCTCCATGCTTTGTGTAAAAGAAACCCATTTGGTTGATTTTCAAAAAACCACTTATGTCTAATACCACTCTTGCATTTCTAAGTTTTCACTTCAAAACCATAAATAGAGGGTTTCATCTCTCATTATCACCTCTGTTCAAGATGGCTTTCTAAAAAATGTTGAGCTCTCCATCCTCTATAACTCCACATTCTGGGTTGGTATATATTTTTTTTTCATGTCTCTTGCTCTATTTGTATAAGCTCCATATGATCCTATAGGCCAAAGGCTCAAATATTTCTCTTACTTCTCTCAGTGAATTTGTTACTTTCATTTTATGCTCAGAACACTCTCTTATTTCCATGCATTGGTCGTTGTTGCTTAATCATTAACAAATGTCTTCTAGTTCTCTATCAAAATATGAAGAAAAGCTCTGTATTTTCTTTCTTCTTTATAGGCAACTCCCTCCTAAGTCACCTTCATCAAAGTGTTCTCTACTCTATTTTAGGAAATCTATAGCTCTGACTTGCTTGTATATTGTATTCTCTTTCATGTTTCATCTATATTTTTGGGTTTAAGATTTCACCCAGTTCAGGATTTGTATCACTTCAATGCTAGAACTCGTAAAACCCCAACACACAAAAGACATGGGTATTCACATGATATAGTCACATTTTCTTTACATTACACTCTCCTTTTCCCTTATTAGAGCTAAAAAATTAAATGACCCAAAATATTATCATACTCTCCTTAACTATTGTCCTAGGTGTATTTGTAGAAATATTTCAATGAATAGTATTGCCTCTGTTTTAATATTCACTAGAAGCATAGTAATTTTGGAGGACACTGTTTATTTGATATTGCATCCATGAATGATAAACACTTACATTTATATTTTATGTAATTCCTCCATTTTTTTCTATGACTTACATCACATAGTGTACCTTTCTCCCTTTTTTCCTTTTCAAGGGTAACTTTTCTCCTACATTCTTGAGTGACTCATAATGCATAGTGTTTTGCTCGATATCAGATAACACCATTTCTTTAAGCATTTTATTGCACTGTCCTCTCCTATGCATATCATAATGTTATGGCTGCAAACAAACTTAATTCTTGTCCTCATAGCAGCAAGAACTTTATCATTTCTTAATTAATGCCACTTCATCTTTAATGTTGGATTTTATGCATGATGGGCTATCCATCTCCAATATGCTTTGACCATCTTATCTTTATGACCTGCAGCTTGAAGTATATCTTTTAAACACATGAATGGTCTTCATAACTTAAAAGGTATTCATAGATCCAAGCTTGCACAAATAGGTTTGTAAACTCATTGGCTATTTTACCTTAAAATGCATGACACCAATAGTTTATACTGTGAGTTTACCCTGTTTCATGCTTTGAACACTTGTCAAGATTGAAAAGTAATAGCATGTACTCTATTCATCCTGCCGCATGTGATTCTATACTTAAGTGTTCCTTATGATTGAGCTTTTGTGAGGATGTTGATCTTGATTATCACTTCACCTGAGTCTCCTGCATAAGTATTGTTCATTGATCTTATGCTAAAACAAATATCATTTTATCATTCTAACCCTTCTTGACTGGAGATTAATGATACCAATTGGTAGATCCTATCATGTTGTCATACTTGATGAATCTCATCATTCCTTACTTAAGCTTGCACAAACAGGTGTTGTGAGGAAACCCATGGTCCTGAAGCCTTAATAAAATATAAATGCATTTTATATTCTCTTATTATGCTTTGTCACAGTGATGAGATGTGACTTTACTGTGACATGATTATGAGCAAGCTTTCCTTGTAAATTCTTAGGTTCTCTAATGAAGAACAACTATGCTTATGGTTTGAAATTGCCTTTGATCATCTCTCATGAGTTATTTCTGGTATATCTTGGTAGAGTCCTCAAGAAATAAAGATATGTATCTTTAGCATAAGCATATTCACCTCTTCAGTAATGATATTCACATGTGAGTACCTGAGTAACAGGACTAGAGAGGTGGATATGCTTATGATAAGATGAATATTTTCATATCTTGATTCCTATCAAAATATGCAAAAATGACTTAAGATAAGGCACTAAGATAAATAACATGTAGTTTGATTAACATTTTATGTATTCACTATTTGCACATATTTAGTATAGGTGATCCCATCACCAATCACATTCTTTCTCTTAGCTCAAAATTAAGGTGTGTCATTATTTTATTTATCATTATTTTCCCTATAAATCTTGACTAAACATTTAAAATTAGAAATTTTTAATGATAACACATTTCTCAATAATTTCATCAAACGTTGATGAGCAATGTACTTGGATATGGAAGGAAATCTCTTGGTTTAAGTTTTGAGTAAATATTGTGATGAATTATTTTTCTAATATGACCCAAGGGAGGCAACTAGCAAGTTATCTCCACCTTTGTAAGCAGGTTATGAAGTTCTCATCATTGTGTTATTTAGTTTGGAAAAACATCTAACATGATGAGTTCATGTCCAAAATTATAGGAGAAGCGTGTAATGAATTTCTTGGATAAGTTGACAAATGATGAAATGGAGCCATTGGGGAGGTGCATAAACTATTCCAAGGATTTTCCACCCAAGCTTCGAGGAAAAAGGTAGAGTAGGTTTTATTCATTGTATAAGACATCTTGGCATGTCATAAAGAATTATTTGATGTGGTCACAATGGGGTTTCCTTTCCCTTCTTGTTTATAATATAATTAGGTATCTCAATGTGTTGTGGAAAAGGTACCATTCTCATCAACTTATCAATAAGGTAAGGGCATAAATCCTCAAATTTGTATTGTTTATTTTGGATCCCTATTTTTAGGTTATTGGGGGAATTTTTCATTTCTTGAATCTCTTAGTCAAAGGGAGTTCCAAGAGGGTTGTTTGAAGGTTCTTGATTAATGGCATTTTGTGGTGGTATTTTTTGGTATGTAGCATGATGGAGGTTGGTTTGAGGGGCATATTGATATTGATGGGATAAAGGGGCTTGCTTGTATAGGAATAAGTGGAGGTATGATGTAAGAAACTTGAATGAGAGGTTTGATATACTTAAGAATATAAGGCTCGATGAATGTATGATGTTGTAGGATATGAGGTCATCCAAGTAAAGAAGGATTGGAAGAGGTGAATGAGGTTTGAGGAATATATGATGTAATATGGGGTATGGGGTCATGGGTAAAGAGGGGATAGCATAAGAGTGTAAGGTTTGAGGGATGTATTTGTAATATGAGAGGTGGCGAGGGGACTAGCTTGATGGGATAGATTACATGTGATGTTAAGATGGAGTTGGGTGTATCATTATAAGTGTAAGCTAGGACATTCTCCATAATAGGGATGTTATGGAAGGTATGGCTCCCATCATGCTACTACCAATTATGTGCATCAAATTTTATTCTTGTGAAAAACATTTCCCCATAGATTTCCAAATTTAGTTGTGAGGGGTTCTCATCTTATGAGGTCAACTAATTTAGAATTGCCACGATTGGTTGGAAGTTTTGCATCTTCTCTTATCATTTTTTAAGAATAGAATATTTGTTTAAGCACCTAGTTTAGAATTGTCACGATTGGTCAAAAGTTTTGCATCTTCTCTTATCATTTTTTAAGAATGGAATATTTGTTTAAGCTTATAAGATGTTCCATTCAATCGCCCATTTTTGGGTTCTTGGTAAATTTTTGAAACCTTGGAGAATGTTTTGGTTGTGACATAAAGGATTTTGTATTCTTGTTTTGATGATCCACCTTGTGTGCAATAGTCTCTATGTTCATAACCCAACATGCCTAGGGTGTATGAGGATTGTGCCACTTCTTATTTCTTGTGAATGTGTGATGTACATAAGATTGTGACATGTGGGTGCAAGCTGTAGTGATTTAACTTATGGTTGATGGGTTATAACCTTAGACCAAGAGATATGACAATTTGTATGACAAGTATAAATATATGGGTAGAGGTTTACTTCTTAAACTATAGGTCAAGAGCTTATGTGATGCAAGAGCATCCTGGATGAATGCACAATCTTGCGTCAACCAAAAAGATGTTTCAATTTTGTTGGAGTTGTCTCAATTTGTTTTAGTTTTCATTTTTCAGTCTTCTGAAGTGGGCAAAGAAACATTTTTGTTATTTCATTTGATGAAGTTTCGTATCACAATTTTAATTCAATTGATTTCATTTTCATTGATCTTCCAGATGAAGATAAAAGAGTTTTATTTTATTAGTTGCATAAGAAACCACCAAGTGAAGAAAGGAGGAGATTTGGAATGAAATAAAATATTGAATAAGGAAAAATGAAATATATAGCACCCATTCAAAAATGTGAACTGTAGATTGAGGGGATATAAAGTCACGCCATTTTAAGATGGCCTTTTAAAATTCTAAAACTATAAATCAAAATTCATAAGAGCGGAAAGGAAAACCAGACAAGAAATTGTAGAATGTGAAAGGGCATGTGAAATTGGAGAAAGTCAGCAAGTTTGGAAAAAAAATTAAAATGGAGGAGATGGAACACCAGCAGAGAGGGTGAAGGGTGCCATGTTTAGAAAATAATAAAAATTTAGATTGAAATAAAATTGTGAAGGAGGTTAGGTTTGGAATCTAAAAAGGAGGGGTTGTGAGGAAGTAGTAGTGACTGTGTGGGATAGGCAGCTTGGTGAATGGAAGGGGTTGCAAATACAGGGAATGAAAGGTTGTGTTACTACAAAGATAGGGACGCACCATTACATTGACAGTTTAAAACTAAATTTTCATGCCATTGCACAAGTGGAGAGAGAACAGATAGGGGTGCACTTAGCCTAACAAGAGGCTACACATGGATTTTTAGAAGAAGAAAAAAAAAAGTTGTGGCATGATAATCCCATCGTAGATATGGGAATTAATGTATAAATATTTCGCTCAAGTATTATTTATGGTGATGTAAGATTAATATTTTTAATTTAAGTCTAAGCTATGGATATATGATAGGTGGATGTCTTCACAATTCATTTTGAATGATAAAGTTGTTTTAGATTTATTGTGTATATTTTTCTAATCGGTGTTTCAAATCACACTTAGTGATCCATCATCAGGAAGAGGAAAGTGAAGAATATGATGCAGACTTGGACTTTAAAATAGGGAGCAAGGGGTAGTGGGACCTAGAAATCAATGAGAAAATAACAAAAGTTACAAACCAAGCCAGAATACTTGTATGTGAAGGTATAAATACGGTTTGAAGAGTGACCTTACCTTTGGTTTAGGATAAATAACATTTGATGAATATTTGTATGTGATGGTATAAATTCATTTTGAAGTGTGACTTTAACTTTGGTTTATTTTAGAAGAATACTTGTATGTGAGAGGTAAATGTAGTTTGAAGTGTGACCTTACCTTTGGTTTAGGATAAATGAGATTGGATGAATACTTGTATGTAAAGGTTTAGGGGTGAAATTTGATCATAAATAGTTATGATGCATTTGATGGTTGAGAGGAAGTGATAATGTTAGACAACTAACTAGGGGAAACAACCTAAACATAACTATTTTTTTAAAACTCCTACACAAAATTGTAAAAATAGGTGATAAATATGCCAAAATAGAAAATATATGCATTGATTTAAAGTTTTCATTTTCTTCTAGATGAGAAATGAAAATTAGACTAGTAAACATAGAATGGAAATGCTAAGATATATCTCAGATATGCCAAAAAATGGATGGATATGTTGATCTAAAGTTTGTAGTATTTTGAGATATGGGTAACACAAATCAAACTACCAAACCTAGAATGGATACACTATGATATGTCTCAAATATGCCAAAACATAGATAGATATGTTTATTGAACACACAGAAGTAATGAGGGGGAGGTGAATCAGTACTTAATCAAATTATTTCATTCATCAATAATTAACCAAATAAAACATGAAAAGCATAAGAACAAATAAGCATGCAACCATAACACCAAATTTACATGGAAAACCCTACAAGGGAAAAACCATTGTGAGCAAGATGCTTGGATCTACTGTCTAAATGTAGACTCACAAATGAAAATGGAATTTTACAACAATTTGAAAGGAATTTTACAACTCCCTACACATTACAACACTTACAACATAGGTTTAGAAACTCAACATACAATTGGAATATTTCAACTCTTCTAATATCTCTAGCTCACTATTTTTGGTATACTCACACATACATCTTCTTTAACAAGCTTTGTTTCTTACAACTCATTTCCTTCAACACATTCTCATTTACATTCATATTTTCATATACACTCAATATTTAGCTCTCAAAACTAATCTTTACCACATTTTATTATCAAGAGAGATTATATGCATTATTATTCACATATTATCTACTCAAAATAATCACTATATATTCATACATACATTCTCAATCATTTTTTATCTTCTATTTGTATCCTCCACAATATTCAAAAAGTTTATCCTTGTCGACTACAATTGTACAATATGAGATATGTATCAGTCACAACAAGTCGGCTCCAAAAACATCCACAATAGATGGAAATCATATGCAGCTCAAGTTGAGAGATAGTCAAGACCTGTTTTCCCATAGAACACATCTTCAAAATGAGCACACGCATCTAAACACTTGGCACAAGCAACATAACAAGTCAAGTTAGCCCAAAAAGTATGTAAGATTGCATGCATCAACTCTAAATCAATGGTGGTACAAAAGAGACCAAGTAACATTGTGTGGATCACTCCAACATAGTGATATGGCTTGTAAAGTATTTCTTTTCACTCATTTTATTATTTTAGATCATTTTGCACTAGCACAAACACTTCATACTCAAAACATTGATTCCAAGCACACTATTGTATAGGAGAGGATCACATATTAGCTTGTGGATCATCTAGAGAAAACAATGAGACTCAACCAAACCTCTTTACATAAATTTGAGCAATTACTTGATGACACAAGTCCTTTGAACACCAAAAGACCAATGTACCAAGTTGCCAGAACATAGACAACACATTGTTATGTACAAAAACACCAGTGGTACACCAAACCATATTAAACTTGAACTAAGACAGCCCACAATCTTCATGAGTATAAATCTAAAATTTTAAGGCAAAACAAGATGATGCGATGAAGTGCAAAGACATTCAGTTCCTCCTTATGCAATCATTCATAGGAACTTGACTTGTACTTATTATGTTATCATCAGAAAGTTGTACAATAAAAATTATGCTTTAAACCTAGAACATACATACCTCATAGCTATGTTGAGCTATCCTTCAAACCACAAGACCATATCTTAAACTATGAAGAAATGCAGAGCATTTGATAGAGCTCATGTAGTGTTAGTCTTTGTGCCTTTGATAGATTGGAGACTTATGCATTTCTTTGCATACCCCACTTGAAGTCTTTCATCAGGAACATGTGTGACAATACAGATCATTTTGACATCCAACCATGAACTTCAAAAGATAAGGTACAACTATGTACTAATGACAACATTACAACTCTTTCTCCATAACCCTTTAATAAGGACAACATACAAGTGCATGCAGTGGCAATAGAGGTTGACATCAATGATAAAACACTGACAATACATTTGCCAACAATCTCCCCCTTTGCCATTGATTGCAATACTTACCAAAAATTCCATTTTCTCCCCCTTTGACATTGAGGGCAAAGGGTAGGTAAGTATCAACCCAAAGTTGTGTCACACTTTCGGCCAACTTATCAGCACAAGTGAATTCAAGTATTTTTAACTAAAAATTAATTTTGGTCAAACATATGATCTTGTAAGATTCATTCTAGCTAAGTTATATATGCCCACAACTTTTCCAACTAAAATTGTTGGCTAGATGCATATTTAGCACCACTTTGGGTCTAGTTTACCAAAAATATAAAATTATTTAAAAACTTGATATTTCAACAACTTCTACTCATGTATAAACCTTTTTTTTTTAAATGTAAAAGTACCCTTTTGTAGATCAATAAGCTTAGTTTTCAAAAATGTATATACTTTAATAGTTTAATTATTATTTATATTTTCTTTTTTATTTTTACTAAATGTAGGTTATTAGCGTGAAACATTAGGTTGATTACCATGTCAAGTAAAGAAAGTAAAACTTATTAAAAAAAATTGAAAAAAATAGGATGCCCTAGATAACAGAATTTATGTCAAGATGGTATAATTTTTTTATTTTAGATAAATAATTAATATGAAAATTGACGTTGACCAGAAACAACTAAATTTTAATACGTACACATTTTAATATTTATTTAAAAATATATATTTATCAAAATTGGAAGAAAAAAAATATCCATGCCCTAAATTTTCAAGTTATAATACACAAAAAAATGAAGGAAAAATAATAAAATTTACTATACAAAGATTGATGTCTCATGCAACTTTATTTTTCAGCATTTTTTTAGCAACTAAATTATAGTGTTAATTTATAAAAAACTATATTCAAATAATTTTTTAATTTTTTCAAAAAAATACAAACATAAAATATACTAAAAAATAAATATTTTATTAGTTTACATCATTTCAAAATTCAAAACATATATATCACTTTTTAGTGATTCAAGTTTAAAAGTTGGATCAGTGTTGGTCGCTTCCTTTATAAAAGTGTGACACAACTTTGTACTTTTATAAAGGTAGTCTTCCTTTGTGCCTACAAAAACTTATAGACTCCTCCTATCTATTCAATCTTTAACAATTCACCCCCCTCAGCCACACCAAAAAGGTTCTTCTATATACATAAAGTTCCATATATTTACACAACAAAAAATTTGTCACAAAAAATTCCTTGCATCAAGACATACTCAGCTCTAACCTGGAGGAAGAATGTTCTTTTAAATTGAATTCAACTAAGTCAAGGAGCTATATCGCATTGTTCTTTTACAAAGGTCAAGATTTGAACTTGACTTACCAGGTGTGCATGAATGTCTTCTACTTCTTCCAAAGAAGATGGTACATGATTCTTCTATGTATCACCATTTTCTTCTACTAAAAGCCCAATTAGCGTATCCAAACTTAAGTTCACTGCCTCCCTCAATTGTTTTATTTGACCTTTGATCTACTCCCTTTGATCTTGCACTTGTTGTATCTAGGAGTGCAATTTCTCCACTTGTGCCCTTATGGCACCATCATTTCCCTGCATTGAATCATAGGTGGCAGCCACATTTGTGATATGCACTTACATAGCATTTACTTGATCCTTGAGGTTCTTTTTTGTTATCGGCCATTGTAAACAAAAAAGGTATAATACATTTTCTTCCTTCATACATTTATGAATATCTTTTATGCTTTCTTGTAGTTTATTATGTGCCTTTGCACACCTTCCAGAAGCTTCACCTAGTTTTTTATTGGTGATCTTCATCTCAACTTGCTTCTCAAGATAGGAAAAATATTCTTTAAAAGAATCCATAGAATTTTTTATTTGTTGAGTGGGTGATGAAGATGAATCCTTCTTAGCATTTGGCATTTTTTTCTCCAAAATTTTGATGAACTCTAGCAAATTTTGTGAACTCTCCACTTGTTATTGCAAGATCTCTTCCCTTGTGGAGGGGTGAAAGATGTCACCAAGTTAAAAATTTTGCAAAGGTGAGATACCAGACATGTTGACTTGTCCATCAAACATTGGAAAATGTAGTAACTCTAGAGCAATTGCAGGTTGAATTTGTTTCTGCTAAGCCAAAAACTCTTTGATGGAAACAATGGGAGATACAAAAGAAGAAACTCTTAGATTATCTTACACATTTTCTTTAGAGATTGATGTATCTTTCTCTATATGTTGATCCTATTGACCCTATTGATTAGTATTATCCAAAGGTAGACTACTATGCATAATATTATGATCTGGAAATGTGTTTCATTTATCTGGAGACAATTGTTCTTCTTTATCCTCTTGTGCATTCAGATGAATAGTGTCATGCAAAGGAGAATCTGTAATGTGGATTGGAGACACATGTGGTTGCTCCACATTCTAAACACCTTTTACTTCTTCAAGAATTTTTTTTGTTACTCCCTCAATTTCCTTTTTTATTTTATCTTTATCATCTTTCTCCATGCTCATAAGGATATCCACTCTTTTTTTTCCCTTAAGTCTTGAGCTTTTTTCTGAGATATTTTATATTTTCTTCCTAAGAAAAAGAGGATCTTGTTTTTTCAAGAGCTTCCTTCCTTAGCTCTTCATATACTTCAATAGCCTTTTCTCCTTTTTTCCTCAAGGCCTGTGCTAAACTTTCTAAATCCTTTTCAAGGATGTCACTTAAAGTCTTATTATACTTGATCATATACATCACTATGGGCTTCTCAATGGTCTTTTGATCCACAAGAGGTAGGTTTAGATAAAGTTTTGTAGTTTCCTTCAATAAACCATAGTTTACAATTCCACTAAAAATTGCCTCTAATTGGAGAGGCTCATGAGGAGGTACCACCAGAGGAGTTTTCTTAGTTTTATTCCCTTTTCACTTTGGTTTGGAGGTGTCTTCTTCTCCTTTTTCCTCTTCCTCCTCAGTCTCCTTTGTCTTAGCCTTTTTTATTTTAGCCTAATTTTTAGGCCTTATATGATTTTTCTCAGCAACACTTGTTTGTGCCATGGTTTTAGATGCAGATTTTTTTCCAAAAGTAGTAGTTTTTTATGGATCTAGATGGCCACAAAACATTTGTGGCTATAGTTGTGGCCCTTCTAGTCCTTCTAGATTCTTCTAGGGTTATTGGCAGATTATCAAGATTAGGCTTGGAATCCTCCATAGGATTTTTTGATGTAGCTTTTGTTGGAATATCCATTTCTTATTAAATTCACATTTATGTTTACTAAAGTGATCCTTCAAGCTCTTCTTGATCATCTTATCCATGATCCCCCTATAAGTACCAAACCTTTCTACTATTGGATCCTTAGGTTTTCTCAACAAATTTTTAACATATACTTTCCATAGGAGAGACTTCATATGGAAATCTTGGAATCTAAGAGGTTCTTGGTTCCATAGCTTATATGTAAAAAAAATCCTTATCAATAAGAAAGGTAATCTCATCTTTATATTTTCTTACCAAATCAAAGGGAATTATCTCCCTATCTTACATTTTTTCTTGTAAATTCTTGAAGAATCCCTAGTATGTAGATTTGCGAGCTTGTTTATTATTAAACCCTCTCATGTGGTTTCTAATATATGTGGCAACTAGAATGTGTTGTTTCCAAACCTTTCCCTTAAAGCTAGGTAGTTCATTTAGGAAGTAAAATGCTAGAAAAATTATTAGAGATCCAAACTTGAAGTTATATCTTGTATCATTGGTTCTCTTGATATTGTCAATCAATTACTCCCTTAGAAATTCACATAGGTAAAAATCCTTTCCTTCCTTGACCATTTGGTATGTAGTGTGAATTGTAGTACCAATTGTGAATCCTTCTCTATTGTGTAATGCACTTCATATGCAATGTCCATTGTAGCATGTATTTGACACTCGAATCAATTATCTCATTGACACTTAGAGTTCTTTTGTCAAATTTTGCACTAGATAACTCTATAACCCTCTCATTCTTAATTGCTTTCATCACCAAAATTGGCTCGGTAGAGCACAACCTAGTAATAGCCCTAATTGCATCCTTAGAGATCTTGTAGGGTTTATCCAAATAAATAAACTCATCATAGATTTGGCTTAGAATGATTCTTACCCATTCAATATTATCGTACACATTAGGGAAATCCTTCCATACATCCAACCCTTTTTCTAACACATTTCCAAACTCTAGTTTGTATTCAGTATAATCATCATCCAATAAGGTTTTCCTCAACTCTTCAAACTTCACGTGGTCAATTTCATTGATATGGGTGTGAATGTAGATTCCCACATCTTCTATATACACCACATCAACAGTTACCTTTGAGAATGCATTATCCTTATCCATTGCTTTGAAAGGATACTTCTTGTATTTCAACCTCAATTTCTCAAAAATATCAACCAATTTAGGGGTTTCCGCTACAATTATTCTCAAACCTTCTAAAACTAGGGTTTATGAACAATTTTGAAGAATACCTTTGTGTTTCGTCATTAGAGTTTCACTTGTCAACACAGTTCCTCTCAAAATCAAAATATTTCTTTGAATGTCTTCTTCTCTACTTATCTCTATATGCAATTGTTTTGGATTTGAATGACTCAAGATTATGCAAATGAAGAATAAGTAATCCATATTTTCCCTAACTTTCCACAATTAATGCACCTTGTCCTTGTTAGGTAAATGAGAGCCAGAGTGCTTTGTGTATTCATAGAGATCAAAAAGATTTCTGCAATCCTCCATGCACCATGCCTTTACTATGGAAATTAGAGCAATAGATTCAAATTGATTCATAAATCATATACCTTAGATGAGCTATTACAAAAATAATTTGCATGTTGTAATATTCAGTATTTTATCCTTTCCAAGGACCTAAGAAACTTTTAGATGGTAGCTCCCCTTGAGCCAATGCTCGATTTCAATCTATCATGATATATTGTGCACAATGCACAAGCATAGTGTCATCCTTCATCTCCTTATCTTGCTTCTTCATATTTGGCCAATGTTTTTATAATCAAGCCCATGAATGTTGTAATTTATTTTCTAGTCCAGTAATAATAAAATATCTTTGTTTCTTCCTACATATTGGTTGTTATTTTTGCGTTGTTGTGAGGTTGAGACAGTAAGGGGAGTACCCTTCATCAAGTGTTATCAGAGTAGGTTGTCTTCAGTCCATAAACAAAGCGTTGAACATGAGGCAGTTTGCAGCAGGACTTGTGAGTGTCGGTTGAGATCAAAATACCTCCTAGACTTGCCCAACATGGTAGAGGCAAAGCAGAGGTGGTGGAGGAAGAGATCCACCTAGAGATAAAATCAAAGCCCTAAGAAGGTAGTTAGAAACCTTGCATGAAGAGGTTTGTAGAAAAGAAGTGCATAGAGAAAGAGATGAAACTGAAGATGAAACTGAAGAGGAAATGGAAGAGGAAGAACAGGATCAGATGGATCCTAGAGAAATGAGATTGTTGAGAGCAATATCCAGCCTTGGAAAGAAACCTAAAATGAAGGGTTCAACTTTCAATGGGAGTCTGAATCTTGAAGAGTTGATAGATTGGATCAATGACATGGAGGAATTTTTTGAGTTTGAGGAGATTGAAGACCCTCACAGAGTGCAGTTTGCAAAGACAAAGTTAAAAGGTCATGAAAGTATATGGTGGAAAGAGATTCAACTTGAAAGAGGAAGGAAAGGGAAGGATAAAATTTCTAAATGGGACAAAATGGTGGAAAAACCGAAGAAGCAATTTATTCCAGTTGATTATGTGTTGCAACTACTCAAGAAGATGCAAAGCTTGATACAAGGAACAAGGGTGGTGAAAGAATACACAAGAATTTCACAAGATCCTGATTAGAACAGGACATTCTAAAGCAAACAAGGAGAAATTATCCCATTACATTAATTGGTTAAAACCAAGCATACAAGAGGAATTGGCATTAGTGAGAATATACACCAATTAGGATACATATCAGTTTGCACTGAATGTAGAAGAAAGATTGAACAAAAAATTTGAGAATAAGCAAAAAAGGGAAGGGTAGAGATTATGTGCAAAAAAGGGAGGATGAGCAACAAATCACAGACACTAATGACAACAAGGATGAAAGAGGTGAGAGCTCAACCAAGTCCTGTGAGTGGAATTATAGAGGAGGAAGATCGGGTAGAGGATTTGGAAGAGGAGGCTTCCAAGGAACCTGTTACCAATGCGAATAAGAAGGACATAGAGCCTTTGAGTGTCCTCAACATCAAGGAAGGAAAAATAAAAGACTGGAATGTAAGGCTTGAGCTTCCCATGTAGATGAAGATGCTCAGTCTTCACATTCTGAACATGTTGAAAGGGGCAAGTCCCTTGTTGTCAGAAGAGACTTGCTGAATGAGGAGAAGGAACTAGACCAAAGAAAGAACATGTTTCACACTTGATGTAAGTGTGGAGGTAAAGTTTGTAATGCTATCATTGATGGAGTTAGTACAGATAATCTTGTGTTAGAGGAAATGGTCACTAAGTTACAACTAGAAAGGAGAAGACACCCACATCCATACATAATTGCTTGGTTGCAAGATTATCGTAAGGTTTTGGTGAATAAACAATGCTTGGTAAGGCTTAATATAGGTGATTATCATGATGAAGTTTTGTGTTATGTTATAGTTGTCACATGAAATTGCACCCTACTGAGCACGAAGCTCAGCATTCCAATGACACAATGGAAACAACCTCAAGGTGTGGGACCCTTACGCGTATGAGGTCAAATCTTTGGAGAAGGTTGGATTCCTTTTCAATCCCATTGCAATGTGCTGGTACAACCTAACACATGAAATCCTACCACTAATAGCTCACTAGGAAAATGGGAGAAGAACATGAAAATGAGAGGGAGGTGATACACAAAGATAGAAAGTTCTCTTCTTCCTGACCAAGATTATACAACACATCATTGAAGAGGGGAAAGGGGACTTTCAAAAATATATGTTTGGTCAATTTTTAGAGGCATACATGAAGGCTAGGGTTTGACAAGGCGCTAGAAGGAAAGAGGGTTTCACAACTAGCAACTGTAAACCATTTAATCACAAACATACATGCATGAAAATACACTAAAAGCTCATATATGAAGGTAATGACTTACACAAAAACCAAAGAGCTGAGAAGAGGAAAATTTGAATGATTCCATTAATGTGGAAGAAAAAAGTAAATATTTATAATTGTAGAGATGCAAAATGCAAGTCCACAAAAGAAAAACCCTAGAGGAGCCAGAGGAAGAAGAACCCTGAAAAGAATACATTTTTTTCCTTTATAGATTAGGCATAATTGATAAACAAAAAACTAAATCCTAACCATTAACTAGGGTTAGCAATGAAGCATGTGCATGCAAGATCTAAGCCATCAGTGAAAATCTCAATCAAGGGCATCGATCCGCCAAGAAGTCAAATAAGACCAAAAAATGGGCATGGACACCCATGAAATCCACTTGCAAAAGGTAAGGTATGCAATTAATGTTGTCCTTGAAGCCTAGGAATTAGATTTAGGAACTCAAAAGTCAAATTGAGCCTCAAAAACATCGCGTAGAAAACACGTCAAAATGTAGGATGGTCGGGGCGTCGAGCCCAAAAAATTACCTTTACAAGCATGAAAAAAATGGTTTGGAGCCCCAAAAATGAATTTGTAGGGCATCAACAATCGGGTTGTCAGAGGTCGAGATTCAGCCTTATAACATACATTAAACTTCATGCATTGAACCATTGGAGACCAGGCATTGTTCCATCGGAGATCAGGTGTCAGGCCTACCGCTTACCGAGTGCATAGAAGAAAGAAAGAAAGAAAGAAGCAAGATGAAGAGAGGAGACGTCGAGGGTAAGAGAGAAGGCTTAACTCTAAAATTTGAAGGTAAGGGAGATGGTTTATCACTTATAGAAGAAAGCTAAGAGGTAAAGGGGTCGAAAGCCAAAACCTGTAAATTTGAAAATTAGTCGAATTAGAGAGAAAAGAGGGAAAGTGAGAAAGAAAGAAGGAGAAGATTGAAGAAGAAGACTTTAGAGGTTGGACCTCAGACCGTCAGAGGTCAGAGGTCAGAGGAAATCCTTACCTCTTACCTAAAGAAGGTAAGAGGTAAGAGGTAAGGCTGAAGGCCAATAGAAGAAGGGTGTAAGGATGGAAGATGAAAGAGGGAAGAGGAAATCCCAAAGGCAAAAGGCTAAAAGGAGAAAGGAAAAAAAGAAGAGGAGAGAGATGGTAAGGGATAATGGGTAAGGTCAAAGGCAAAAACCCAAAAAATTAAGAGGAAAGAGGGTAAGGAAGGGAGCAATGGAGAAGGCATGCAAGGTAAGAAAGTAAGAGACAACCCGAAACCCTGAAAATTAGGGACTTAGCAAAATTTGGGAAAGCTTCAAGGAAAAAACATGCAAGATGGCCCATGTAAGATCTCTAAAATCATATATCAACGATGGGACATCAAAGAGTGGCATGAAATGAAAAAATTAATGGAAAATTTTGTGGGATGATTTCCTGCTAATCATGGGATCCAAAGGCCTTATCGGTCCATTGGGCATGAAGTCATGAGGGTAAAAATTCAACAATTGGGTCTCCTCAAAGCAAAAAAAAGCATATGCAGCTGCACTTGGAAGAAAACATGAAAGATAGAGCATACATTCCCTTAAGGAAAATGCAGGGTGTGCATATGCACTTCATGAAAAGCAAGATATTTATAATATGTACACTAAACTAATAGAAAGAAAAGAATGGAAGATTACCTCTATCAAAGATGAACCTTTTGAAGGAAATAATCTCCCTCAAACCATAGTTATAGACCTCACCCAGCTACAACCACTAAAAAATGCTGCCAACAAGCATGTAACTGCACAAAATGCTTGCAAGGTGAAGGATCACTTCACTGAAAAATTTTCCATTCTAAGGGAACTATATGATGCAAGTGCTAGATGCATCTAAAACTAGTGTCTCAGCGAAACATACAACAATAGGGGTGAACTTTCTTTAAGACAAGTCAGCATCCAAGAGCAAACCTTTTGTAAGAGGAAGAGAACTCTCCTCACAAAAGGATAGGCCAATACTATCATTATTGACCTCCTCAGTGCATGAGCTAAAAGAAAAGGAGAATGTTTCTAGCTCATATGGTGATGTGAAAATCTAATTTTTGATTTGCACAAGGAATCAATTCTTCATGCACCTCAAAAGAAAAGCTTTGAAGCTCAGGCATACAAACAAATTCAACAACAAGAGCATCACTCTTCATTAAACAAATGTGTGGTTCCTCAATGGTGGAATTTTCAGTGTGTTGGCTCCATGTGAAGCACTCTAATTCAGTCACATTATCCCTAATGTCAAAGGTCACATCTTCATTTTTAATGAATACCTCATATTCAATATTGCTACATTCAGGGACAACACAAAACCAACAAACATCATAATTACATGCATTGATGCACACTTCATCAACACATACCTCAAATTTGTGAGAAACTTCAAGTGAAGAACTAAATTCTTCATGTTTTCCCTTTGTTTTGACTCTTTCTTTTTGGCAACCAGCTACAACAAAATCTGACTCGTGGCATGTAATGGTTGCCACGTCCTTTGTTGTTTCCTTACTTTTATGTTGCTGCCCACAAAGCTCCTCTTTTGGGGGTGAAATATTGCCATTTAAACTTGAAAAAAAAAGGTTTCTATAATGTCCCAAAAGAGGTCCTCCACCTCAAAATTATAAACCTCAACAGATTGGGGATCTTCATCCACGATAACAAGGAATAAACACATTTTTTTGTTGCTCCAAAACCATGGAGTTGTCTTCATCCACCAAGCCAAGACCAAGTTGTTCAAAGGCTTCAACTGATGTATGTGTATCTGGTCTATCCTCCTCATATTCAACAAAACAAGGGATGACATCAAATGAGAGGATTGATTCCTCTATGTATCATATTTCTCTACCTTTTTAATGTCTTGTTGTTGCAACCTTGTTTCATCTTGAATTTTTTCTTGCAATAAACCAAGACACTCATTGTTTTGAGCATGTGAAGGATCCACAACAACAACCTCTTCACTCCTAGCCTGAAACTACTCCTTCCCTTGTTCTTTTTACCAATTAGGATCCCATACCACAGGTCCACCCTTAAAGAGTGAAATAGGAAAAGAGGGAGAAAAACGGTCAAAAGGACATTGGAACTCTTGTTGAAGATTTGGAAGGGGATTCTCAAAAGGATTAAAAGGTTGAGCCTCCTCAAGGATGGGTTCTTGAAATGAATGGAGGCTCACAAAACTTAGGATCTCCAACATAGAAGATCTACTTGATGGCACAAGAGGTTGTATGGGAGCTTCAAGGGGCTGATTAGGATTCTTGAAACTAAATTTTTTGTGCTTGCAAACCTCTTGCACAATAGGTTGTTCTAGAACAAAAGGAGGGCTAATGGGAGTTTCAAAAGGCCTCCTTATTAGGATGTTCTAGAAATGGTGGAGGTGCTTGTTTGAAACTAGGCACACAAGGGGTTGCCTAAGTCTTGGGCACTTGTGCTAAAGCAAGGGCAAGTCTAATTTTTTCTTTCCTACCAACATCTATTGTTGTACACTCTTCTTGTTGCCTTCTTTGTGCCTCCAAATTTTGCTCATACCTCCATTGAGCATCATTATTTTTTTGATGTGAACAATGAGCTTGATGGACAAACTCATCATGACATGGGAAACAACACTGTTGTCCCTAATAGGCTTTATTTTCTCACTCTTACTACTATAGGTCAAGCTCTTGTTGCTCCTAAAGCTCAACAATTTGTTTAAAGAGATCCTTCACCATGGACATGATTTCACTCTCATTTTGGGGTCAAGAGGAAGAACAAGGAGCCTCTTGTTGTCCCCAAATCTCATCCAGCCATCCTTTAAAATCAAGAAAAATGCTTGTGATTTCTCTTAAACTTAATTTATTAAAATCTCAGGTTTGAGTAGGAGAGAAATCAAGTTGATTTTGAAAATGGTGAGTCTCTTGGGGCTGCTAATATGAATGTGTAGGCATCCAAGAAGACTAAGCAGGGTGGGGTGGGTGGTATGCATTTTGAAAGGGTTGAGAACCCATAATAGAAAGGTTTTGTGGAATGGAATGGGAGGTATAACCAAATTGATATGGTTGATTGGGAGGTGCAAAGCTAGCATTATCATAATATGGTGGAGTGTACATGTGGTTTTCATTAAAATATGGCATTTTAATGCATAGGAAACACTTCAAAAATTACAAAATAAGAGCAAAGGACTACCCAACCACAAATTTTGGGTACATACCAAAGAGTCACCCAAATGAGTTGCAAAGTCACCATATGTTTGAAGAATGCATCCAAATGATGAAACGTTGAAGAGCATCACTTCCTCAACAACATGAAATAAAACTAAGCTTCTTGAACCAGCGGATTTTGAACAGAGTCACCATAGTGTTTGAAGATATGCCTCAAAAGGAAAGATGCATTGAAGAAAACACTAGATTCTTCAACAGAAAGAAGTGGTCCCACCAGGTGTGCTAGAAACTATTGTCACATGAAATTGCACCCTGCGGAGCACAAGGCTCGGCATTCCAATAACACAATGGAAATGACCTTAAGGTGTGGGATCTTTGTGTGTATGAGGTCGAATCTTTGGAGAAATTCGGCTTCCTTTTCAATCCCAGTGTAATGTGATAGTCCAACCCAACACATGAAATCCTACAACTAACAACTCATGAGGAAAGGGGAGAAGGAAAACATGAAAATGAGAGGGAGGTGATACACCAAGATAGAAAGGTTGCTTCTTCCTAACCAATATTTAACAACACATCGTTGAAGAAGGGTAAGGGGACTTTCAAAAATATTTGTTTGGTCAATTTTTAGAGGCATATGTGAAGGCTATGGTTTGACAAAGCGCTGGAAGGAAAGAGGGTTTCACAACCAGCAATTGTAAACCATTTAATCACAAACATACATGCATGAAAATATAATAAACACTCAGATATGAAGGTAACGACTTACACAGACACCAAAGAGCCGAGAAGAGGAAAACTTGAATGATTCCATTAATGTGGAGGAAAAAAGCCAAACTTTACAATGGCAGAGGTTCAAAATGCAAGTCCGCAAAAGAAAAACCCTAGAGGAGCTAGAGGAAGAAGAACCCTGAAAATGAATACATTTTTTTCCTTTATAGATCAAGCATAATTGAGAAGCACAAAACTAAACCCTAACCATAAACAAGGTTAGCAATGAAGCCTATACATGCAAGATCTGAGCCATCTGTGAAAATCTCAATATAGGGCATCAATCCACCAAGAAGTCAACAAAGAGGAATAAATGGGCATGCGAGTCCATGAAATCCACTTGCAAAAGGTAAGGGATGCTCAAATTCAAATCAAGCCTCAAAAACATCACCTAGAAAACATGTCAAAACATAGGATGGTCGGGGCATCGAGCTCAAAAAATATCCTTTACAAGCATGAAAAAAATGGTTTGGAGCCAAAAAATGCATTTGTCGAGCATCAAAGATCGGGTTGTCGAAGGTTGGGCTTTGGCCTTACAACGTACATCAAAATTCATGTGTCAAACCATCAAAGACCAGGTCTCGGGCCATCGAAGGTCAAGCATCGGGCCTACCACTTACCGAGTGCATAGAAGAAAGAAAGAAAGAAGTGTGACGAAGAGAGGATATTTTGGGAGTAAGAGAGAAGGATTACTTCCAAAAATTAGAGGTAAGGGATATGAGTTACCTCTCACCAAAGAAAGGTAAGAGGTAAATGGGAAGGCCGAAAGCCAAAACCCGAAAACTCAACACTTAGTCGAATTAGAGAGAAAAGAGGGAAAGTGAGAAGGAAAGAAAAAGAAGGTTGGATAAGAATACTTCAGAGGTCAGACCTCAGACCATCAAAGGTCAAAGGTCGAAGGAAAGCCTTACCTCTTACCTAAAGAAGGTAAGAGGTAAGAGGTAATGGCAAAGGTCGAAGGCTGAAGGGCGATAGAAGAAGGGCGTAAGGATGGAAGATGAAAGAGGGAAGAGGGAATCCCAAAGGCCGAAGGTCGAAAGGAGAAAGGAAAAAAAGAAGAGGAGAGGGATGGTAAGGGGTAATAGGTAAGGCTGAAGGCTGAAACCTAAAACACTTAGAGGAAAGAAGGGAAGGAAGGGAGCAATGGAGAAGGCATGCAAGGTAAGAAAATAAGAGACATCCCAAAACCCCAAAAATCTAGGACTTGGAAAAATTTAGGAAACCTTCAAGGAAAAAACATGCAAGATGGCCCATGTAAGATCCCTCAGATCGAATATCAATGATGGGACATCAAAGGGTAGCATGAAATGACAATAGTTATGTCTATGGATGTTTTTCACTTGTTATTGGGAAGACCTTGGTAGTTTGATAGGAAAGCAATGCATTATGGGTATGCTAATACCTACTCCTTGATGAAAGATGGAGTCAAACACAAGTTGAAACCTTTGAATAAGGAAGAATGAAAGTTATGTAATAACACTGAAAAATGCTTGGTTAATGGAGTTAGACAATTAGTTAAAGAGGATTAGGATGAAGATCATGATTTTCTAATGAAAGTTGTAGCCATGTTGATTGCATTCAAAAGGGGTAGAGTGAAAGTTTCGGTGAAGAAAGAAGAGGTAAAAAAAAAAATTTGTGAAAATGTTATTGTTAATCTATGTGAGCATGATAAGATTGGTGTAGAAGAGGATATTGTAGTAGTAAGTACATTGATGAATGAAGGTACTACAATTGTAAGTAAGGAAGAAGGTGAGAAAGTGCATGTTGATTTGTTTAGTGAGCTTTCATTTGCATTAGTTGATGATTTCTCATGTGATAAAGAGATTTGTATGGATGACAGTTTATTGCAGGATGAAAAGGAAGAATATTTTGATTGTATTATTGACATTGATAAGGATAAAGAGGAGAGAGATTGAAGGATGAGCATTTTGATTGTGTTACTAACATTGAATCTACAACTGAAACTTTCTTTTCAGGAGATATACGAAAGGAGGAACACATGGAATAAATGGAGATTGAAAATGAAATGATTGTTGCAACAGTAATAGGGGGAAAGGTGATGCATGAGTTTTCTTATTTTACTAAAGAAGATCAAATTGATGATTTTCTAGCATTTCATAGTGCAAACTGGTGGGAATTGGAATTTGTGAAAAGAGGAAGGAAGAGGGGAAGAATGAAGGATGGATGGGACATCAAATTCCAAAGGCATGCTCAGAAAGATGTTCAAAAAAATAAGGTAGACAGATGGGTCTAGGATAAGCATAGGATCTACAAATTTTTATGAGTTCAACTCATGAAACATTTCAAATTACCCTGGGTGTCTAATGCAGGAGCATCCAAGGTGTAAGAGCAATCTTGCATCAACAAAAAAAAATTGTGTTGTTTCTTTTCAATAAGGACTGAATCAACTTCAGTTAGCTGAGTATGGAGGTCAACAGAAGTTCAAGATTAGGAGTAAGCGACATCCGACATTGGACAATAGTTTTTAATGAAGTGACATGGAGATTTTAGAGGAATCTTGTCTTATGTCCCTTCGACATAGCGATGGTTAGGGAAACAACAATGGATGATAGCAAAGACTTCATATCGAAGGGATATACAAATGTCGGTAAGAAAAAATAAGGAGTTCCTTTGACACTCTGACAAGGTGTTCACAAATTTGGTGTGCTCATATCAGAGAGACATATCATTTTTGGCAGGACAAAAATACAAGTCTCTTTGACATTCTGACAAGCCTTTCATCAGAGAGACAAACACATTTAGGTGGAACATCAAAGTGAGTCTCTTTGACATGTCGATAAGATGGTACCTGACAAAGTGTGATAAAGGAGAATGATGACATCAGTAGGACATGTGGTGGTGAGCGACTGGTCGATATATCAAGACGTATTGGTGACATTGGTTGTGTGGTGATGACAGGGATGACACGTAGGCAGTGAGGACCATCCAATCAAAGATACAAGGAATATCGGTGAGATCTTCTCATTTTTATGGGATTTTCTACTGCGTCTCTTTGAAATTCTAATGGGAAATTCATCGGCGAGACATCACCATTTCAGAAGGAGTTACTTGGAAGTTCCTCTGACAGAGCGATAGGTGATAGGCGGACAATGATGTGTGTTGAATAAATGGCAAAGGACAATCAAGTAATGTGATGACACGTGTTCCAATCTATTGATTTCACATCTTCATTGTGAATCAACACAATTTTGGTCAACAATTGGCATCATCCTAATGATGAAGCATAGATTTGAAGGCTATTTTCATGGCACGATGTTCATTGGACGACCATGGTGGTACTACGACAACATGAGGGGGAGGAATGTCTATAAGTTAAGTTGACCAGAAGGAGGAATGGAGGCAGAGATATAGATAGATAGATAGAGAAAGGGGCAGAGAGGGAAGGTGGCGAAATAGCATGTGGGTCATGAGATCATGGAGTAGAGTTTGAAGGTCCGATTTGCATATTTGGTCGACATTTTTGTAATCAATCCCATGAATTTTGTAATTTCTTTTCCAGCCCAGTAATAATAAAGTATCTTTGTTTCTTCCTGCATATTGGTTGTTGTTTTTGTGTTGTTGCTATGAGGTTGATATGGTAAGGGGAGTACCCTTCATCAAAAGTGTAGGTATATAACCCCATGTTCCATTACTAAATTTGATGTGGATTATATATGATACTTTTGATAATTCTAATATATTAATTATTTGGACAATCTTTTGCTTTCTCTACTGGGGGGAGAATTTTTTAAAACTAATTATGCATCTTGGAATAAATAATATGCTAGTGTTCTACAAGTTCTATGGATGTCTAATTATGTCATGTATTTGTGTTGTATTTTATGCATGTTAGTTCCTTTATTCCATGCTTATTTTGGATAAGTTTTCTAATTCTTAGCTTTATTTTACCTAGGGTTTATAGTCCTACAAATTAGCTATTTTTAAATCACTTAGTGTAGGAGGAATTTGGGGAAGAAATGAAATTTTTTATTACATTTATAAGGGTAAAATAAGTTAAGCTAGGAATTTTCATCCAAACTAGACATTATGAGGTTAAGTAACCAAAAAAATTCTTATAGTGTTTGATTGAAAATTTTATAGGTTGCACACTTTCAAGGTAATTTGTGTTGAGAAATAAAGTGAAATTAAACTACTAAGAACTTTAAAACATGTTTTCAAAATCTGAAACAAAGATTACCCAATATAATAATGTGATTGGTACATTCAATGTAAAAGCTTAAAATCAAAAATACCAAAGATAACACCAAATGTACGTGGAGAAACCCTTTTAGGAAAAAAAAGCCACACAATAAAGAGGAAAAAAATATTATTAATTTTCAAAGTGTTGGTATGTGGCAACTAATCATGTTACATTAACATTTCAGTGACTTTGGCAGCCGCATTTTGACCCCAAATTAATTTATGGGGGAGTGCTTATATTTTAATAAAGGAGTTAGTTGTTTTTTCGGTTAAAATTTTATTTTGTAAAGTTTCCAAAATGGGATTATTTTTAATGGTTATGAATGTGAAAGGTCAAGAGATAAGACAATGTGAGTGCTAGTTTTAGCACACAACAACAAATAGTGTTGTGTGAGAGAGAAGTTTTATAATTCAATTTTTTTTCTAGATAATAAAAATACAGTGGATGGTTGTTTCTCAGTGGATGTAGCCAACAATGGGTAAACCACATTAAATTTTGTGTTATTGTGTAAATAATTTTTTTGTATTTATAATTTGCATTATAATTTGTGTTATTTTCATTGCTTTAGTTTGCCTATAAATCCTAACACAAAGAGAAGTATACAACAACACTCTTCACTTTAATTCTTTGAACAATCCAACAAGACCTGGATACCTACAACTCAACATATAAAACTACTATCTCATGGCTCCAATATGTCAAATTTTGTGAGAGGGAAACCCATTATGGTAACCCAAAACAAGAGGGAAAAACCACCTACAAAAACCCACACCTAGCATAATGGGAAACCAATAAACATAGTAAAATAATAATTAACTTCATGGCTCTCACATGGGTACCTAGCCTATAGTCAATCAAAATTGTAACTCACTAGTGCACAATAACTCTTTTATGACTCTGACAACTCCATAAACAACACATGAAAATGCATGCACACTTAGGTGCCCAAATTTGGACGATATGCAAATAAAAAATGTCAATATACAATCACATGCAATTCAAGTTGATCCCACTCCTAAAATGGACTCCAAAATGGAATATTCCTCCATCATGCCTTGTGACTGTCACCAATAATTGCCTATTTCTATGGAATAAAATTACAATTTGTCATGTATGAAATAAATATTTAATATTTAATCTCTCATGAAGGCACATGATTATGACTTAGGAACACAGTTAATATCACCTATCCTAATAATTTGGAGTCAAGTGAATAATTTTGTTACATTTGAAGTAGCCATAAACCTATAAATCAATTGTCAAATTGTCAAAATCAAAGTGATTGTAGCCAAGGAAAAAAATGCCTTAAGCATGCAACTTGAGGATATATGGTTAACTATGCATGTTGATATAGGTGAAAGTACAAAAAAAAAGATTATTGTATTCAAAATACAAAAAAATTATAAACTAATAGTAATAAATTTAAAGAAAAATGAAATGTGGTAAGGTACATAGGTATTTATACCTTTATACACCCTTATCATATAAAGGTGTAGAGGCTCGTCTTGCCCCCTCCTATTAACATTAGAAATCCTAGTTACCTCCCACTAAAATTCACTCTAGAGCTCAATTTCCCTTACAACCTTCTCTCCATTGATGGGTCATCATGAAGCCACCTATACCAATATGTTTCCCTTATTTTTATATCACTATTGAATAACAACCCAATTTCTACCCATCTACTAGCTAAGCAACATTCAACCAACATGCCACCTATACCCTACCGTCTAACCACTAATCTTTGCTTTTCCACCACTAGCTGCTAGTGGTGTCAGTAATCTATTTCCATCTCACTACTTGTATGCCTAATCTATCACCCTATAACAAACCCCCCTTCCAATTAACTTTTTATATTTATAGATAAAC